>JASCZW010004383.1:0-44991 GCA_034211315.2 Aedes japonicus
GGTGGTCCTTTTATGTTCAGAATTAAACTTTTTATTCGTACACTCAACCAAATAATCTTAGGAATTTCATAAGGCTCAACTTATGAACGACACTCAGCCAAATAATCTTAAGAATTTCATAAGGTTGAACTTATGAACGATGCTATGGAATTTCATAAGGCTGACTTATGAATGGATTTTGTTTCACATGACGTTGTTCTTGTACGCCTTTAAGCTTTCCTGACTACAAGTGTTAATATATACTAGTAGGCAAGTCACTGAACCCATAACATCAACGTTCAAGGTTCAAATCCAGGCTGCTCCATATTTTTATTTTTTCGGAATAGTTATATTTCATAAGATAAATTTATGAAATTCATTCTGATTTCTTATAGCAAATAATCATAATGCAATCTTATGAATATCGGAAGTTTATTTCGCTGAGTGTATGATTTAGAGGATTTTTTGCTTCTACAGAATTGTAGATATTAATTTAGATTAATTTACATACATACATACATTTATTTGTTCGACATCACACTTAGGATAAGACATAATCAACAATAGTCCGCCACAATACGCGGTTTGCGGCTATCACTCTCAAACCTCGGTCACGCCCAATGCTCGCCGGATCACGCTCCGCCTGGTCCGCCCACCGTGCTCTCTGCGCTCCACGCCTTCTTGTGCCCACCGGATCAGTAGCGAACACCAATTTTGTAGGGTTGTTGTCCGGCATTCTTGCAACATGCCCTGCCCATCGTATCCTTCCGGCTTTGGCCACATTCTGGATGCTGGGTTCGCCTTAGAGTGCAGCGAGCTCGTGTTTCATCCCTCGCCGCCACACACCGTTCTCCTGGACACCGCCGAAGATCGTCCTTAGCACGCGTCACTCGGAAACTCCAAGTGCTTGCAGGTCCTACTCGAGCATGGTCCATGTCTCGTGTCTGTAGAGGACCACCGGTCTTATTAGCGTTTTGTACATGGTGCAGCTGGTGCGGCGGTGAATCTTTTTAGACCGCAGTTTCTTCTGGAGCCCGTAGTAGGCATGACTTCCACTGATGATGCGCCTTCGAATTTCACGACTCGTATTGTTGTCAGCCGTCACCTTGTCGGAGTCCCCGATGAGATTCGATTGAACTGGATAGTTCACCCGAAACCCTTACGCAGTTTTGCACACCGTCCATTGTTGCTTTGATCAGTCTGGTCAGCTTCCCAGGAAAGCCGTTTTCGTTCATAATTTTCCATAGCTCTGTGCGGTCGATACTGTCGTATGCCGCCTTGAAGTCGATGAACATGTGATGCGTTGGGTCCTGGTATTCACGGCATTTCTGGAGGATTTGCCTTACGGTGAAGATCTGGTCGGTTGTAGATCGGCCGTCAATGAAGCTGGCTCGATAACTTCCCACGAACTCATTCATTTTAGGTGATAGACGACGGAATATGATCTGGGATAGCACTTTATAGGCGACATTCAGAATTGTGATCGCTCTGAAGTTCTCACATTCCAAATGATCGCCTTTTTACCCTTCTTACATCAATAGAAGGGTATTAAGATCGCTTGAAAACTCGACTTTTTATCCGAGGCCCACAGGGCCGAGTGTCATATACCATTCGACTCAGCTCGACGAACTGAGCACATGTCTGTGTGTATGTATGTGTGTGTGTGTGTGTGTGTGTATGTGTGTGTGTATGTGTGTGTGTGCGTTACAAATAATGTCACATCGGTTTCTCAGCCATCTGTGAACCGATTTCAGTTCTGCTGACGGCAAATGGAAGCTACAACATTCTCATAGAACGCTATTGATTTTTTTTTCATTCGGACATTTCGTTACGAAGATATGAACGAAACAGTACTTAAAGGCCTATTATAATAGTAATCAAACAGTTTAGTCTCCGATTACATACTGAGCTATTTGTGTACCGATTTTAGTTTTGTTGGTGCCAAATCAAAGCTATGATATTTCCAAATAACTGGTCAAAATTTCATCATGATTGGATAATTCTTCATGGAGATATGACCAAAACAATACCTGAGAGCACATAATTGTGAGATGATATACTCGTTGCAGTGCAAAACCGAACAAGACCAATCACACCAATCGATGCCGCTTGCATTCTATTGTGTCGTATCTGGAGCGTTGTATAGCACATACAGCGGACTAGCCACACTATGCTACTGTATAGAATTAGAGCAGCATCGATTGGCTCGAGTGGCTGGTTTTCAACTGCAACGAGTATATTCGAAAATTACACAAAGTCTCCATTTACTATTTTCAACGAATATGTACTTATTAAGCATCTTGAATCCATATCGATAGTCAAAATTGAAGCTCAGGATTGAAGCTTTGTTAACGCCAAATTAAAGTTATAAAATTTCCAAATAAGTGTTCAAAATTTCATTATGTTAACTTCCCTTTTTACCCTTCTTACATCAATAGAAGGGTATTAAGATCGCTTGAAAACTCGACTTTTTATCCGAGGCCCACAGGGCCGAGTGTCATATACCATTCGACTCAGCTCGACGAACTGAGCACATGTCTGTGTGTATGTATGTGTGTGTGTATGTGTGTGTGTATGTGTGTGTGTGTATGTGTGTGTGTGCGTTACAAATAATGTCACATCGGTTTCTCAGCCATCTGTGAACCGATTTCAGTTCTGTTGACGGCAAATGGAAGCTACAACATTCACATAGAACGCTATTGATTTTTTTTTCATTCGGACATTTCGTTACGAAGATATGAACGAAACAGTACTTGAAGGCCTATTATAATAGTAATCAAACAGTTTAGTCTCCGATTACATACTGAGCTATTTGTGTACCGATTTTAGTTTTGTTGGTGCAAAATTAAATCTATGAAATCTTCAAATAACTGGTCAGAACTTCATTATGATTAGATAATCCTTCATGGAGATATGACCAAAACAATACCTGAGAGCACATAATTGTGAGATGACAATATACTCGTTGCAGTGCAAAACCGAACAAGACCAATCACACCAATCGATGCCGCTTGCATTCTATTGTGTCACATCTGGAGCGTTGTATAGCACATACAGCGGACTAGCCACACTATGCGACTGTATAGAATTAGAGCAGCCTCGATTGGCTCGAGTGGTTTTGAATTACAACGAATATATTCGAAAATTACACAAAGTTTCCATTTACTATAACTACACCATTTTGACGATTTAGTATTAAGTATTCATTAAGCATCTTGATTCCGTATTGATAAGCAAAATTCATTCTGTGGACTAAATATACGAAATTTCTAATATTTGTGTATACTATTCTTTTATATAATAGGTCGTTAAACACTATTAATGTCAATATTTTAATCACTTCGATAAACAATATGTTCAGGATTGACAAATAGTTCATTTTATAAACTAAATGTTTGAATATTCCTGGATCTTCTTGGAATTTCTGATGAAAATATGTATCCAGTACCATATTGGCCACATTTGAGTTCGTAATTCTGGTGAAGTGTAAGAAGGGTTCAGTCTCACCATCGGTGGATTAATGCGGGTTTTTATGTATGGGACAGCTAACCCCTTCTTTTCACTCCTCCTGTAGCTGTTCGATTTCCCAGATCCTGGCTATCATCCGTTGCCAGCAGGTGGCCAACTTTTCTGCTTTGTTGGTTTTGAGCTGGTGGATGGCATCCTAAACTTCCCTCAGAGTGAGAGTTGGATCATTCCCTTCTTCTGCTGCACTGACGTTGACGTTTCCTCCGTTGCCTTGGTCTCCCATGCCTACATTCTCCACGCCATTCAGGTGCTCATCGAAGTACTGCTTCCACCTTTCGATCACCTCACGTCCGTCCGTCAGAAGGCTCCCATCTTTATGAGTGAAAATTTCGGCTCGCGGCACGAAGCCGTTGCGAGATGCGTAGAGCTTCTGGTAGAACTTCCGTGTTTCTTGAGAACGGCACAGCAGTTCCATTTCCTCACACTCCGCTTCTTTCAGGTGGCGTTTTTTTTCTCTCGAAAGACGCGGGTCTGCTGTTTCTGCTTCTTATTATAACGTTCCACGTCCTGCCGGGTTCCTTGCTGCAGCATTACCGCCCGCGCTGCATTCTTCTCCTCCAGAATCGCTCTGCACTCCTCGTCGAACCATTCGTTCCGTCGACTCCGTTCCACGTGCCCGATGGTACTCTCAGCTGCGCGTAGAATGCGTCCTTCATCAGAGCTTCCGGAGTGAGGGTTGTGCACGTTGATTACGCTGAAGTTGAAGAATTGGCCTTTGACCCTCAACCTGCACATTCTTTCGTCGATCGGCTACCAACCGATCACGCGCCTCTGCGTATCGCCCATCACGATGAAAGCTGTTCCCAGCTCGTGTATGTTGCCGCAGCTCTGATAGATGGTATGATTACCTCTAAACGTTCGCACCATAGATCCTGTCCAACACACCTCCTGCAGCGCTACGATGCCGAACCCACGGTCATTCAGTAGGTCGGCGAGTATGCGGGTGCTCCCAATAAAGTTGAGAGATCGGCAATTCCACCTACCGAGTTTCCAATCGTAAGTTTTTTTTGTTCGCTGGGGTCGTTGCCGTTGGTCTCGGTTCGTATTATTCTGTTGCTGATTTTCCGTTGCAATTCTTTTTTACGGCTGGCTCACAGGGCCGGACACCAACCCCTACTTTCCGGATGACCATAGTGCACAGTTGAGCTGAGAGTCCTTTCCTGGCACCCGGACGTCAATCAGCCGCCCCTAACATGGGGGACAGACGCTGATGTGAGCCGTTCCTCCTGGAGAACAGACGCTCAGGTTTGCAGAAGACCCCCATCCCCCCCCCCCCCCCCCGACCCTGTCAGCCTACGACCAAAGCTCCCACCGGGATTGGTTACCTGATCTTCCCGAAGGTTGCTCGTAGCCCAGCCGAAGAGCTAAGGATAGGAGTTACTGAACAAGTGGCTAAGGACCACTAAATAGGGTCTATATTAAACCTGCAGATACTTGAAGTACCAACCATATTTTAATTTAATGAAACTTGAAAAAAATTAACTTCTATCTCATCTACGTGTCGTTTCATAACAGTTTATCTGACTTTTCTTAAAGTGACACTAAAATAATTTTTTTTTTTATATAACTTTTTTATTTTAATTTAAATTTGAAAAATTGGCAAAGATGACTTAAAGAATATAAAATGACGCCATGACCATATTAACATATGTTAATAAACACATGCAAATAGCTTAATGTAAATATATCAAGCTAAATATATAAGTATAAATTAATAAATGTAAGCAAACAAATATAAATATGTTAACACAGACAAACATACCAAACACTTGCAGTTTCTTCGTCGATTACCCTTTAAACGGCCAATTCAAATGTTTCTTAGTTGGTAGTATCGCCACAAGCAGTATAGCCGATTTTCTTACGTTTGGCGTTAACATACTACTGCCATCTGTTCAGCTTTATCATCTATCACAGTGTGCTCAACAGATGGCGTTAGTTATTTTTTTAAATGACTATGATTTGTAGTGCAATGTTCGATGTGTTATGTCTGTTTACCTGTGATATAAAAGTCAATAAATAAACGGAGTATTAGCAGTTCATAATTAAAAGTGAACCTCAACACTCCTCCTCAAACTTGTCGGGTAGCACGCCAGCCGTGGTTTGGTGCTTCGACAGCTTCAGTTTGTTTAACGGTTTAGTGAGCATGTCCGCAACCATATGCTCCAATGGACAGTAGATTACGGTCAGCACACCTAGTTGAACGAGGTCCTTGGTGAATTGGAACTTGGTGTCCACATGTTTGGATCGTCGCTGTGGCTGCTCCGTTTCCAGTTGGCGGATGGTACTTTAGTTGTCCTCATAGAGCAGGATTGGTTTTTTCGGCTCGTGTACATCCTTCATCAGCTTCTGGATCCAAAATAACTCTTGGCACGCTTCGGCTGCAGCAATGAACTCGGCCTCGGTCGATGATTCATACGACTGTTTCTTCCTCAGGAGATTCATCACAGGAATCGAAATTCTCGTCGTCGTTATCGCTGTCGCTATCGTCTGCTTCATGTGAGGCTTCGAATTCACGGCTCACCGCTTGCATAGGATGTAATGGCTGCAGTAGGTCTTCGCATGACTCCTCCTCCAGCTTGGACCAACTCCTCCTCAAAGAAACGAACGTCTCGGCTGATGACCAGCTTGTTAGTGGCCAAATCGATGAACCTGTAGGCCTTGTGGTTACTGGAATACCCGACGAACGTCATTTCCTTCGACTTGTCCTGGAGTTTACTTCGCTTTTCCTTTGGCACATGGACTAATGCTTTGCATCCAAATACCTTCAGATGAGAAACGTTCGGCTTGCGTGACCACCAAAGCGGTTGCTTCAGCCCAGAAAATTGTAGGCATTCCGGCATCCATCCGCATGCACCGACAAATTTCAATGACGTACCGGTTGCGTCACTCCGCCACTCCATTTTGCTGCGGCGAATATCCGGCGGTGAATTTGGGGTGGATTCCATGCTTGCGGTAGAACTCCATCAGTGCTTCCCTCGAGCACTCCCCTCCCCGATCGGACCTGATGCGCTTGGGATACTTTCCGAACCGTGTGTGGACGTAATTGCAGAATTCCACGATCCGTTCTGCAACCTCAGATTTGTTCTTTAAGAAGAAAACAGTACAGTAGCGACTGTGATCATCCACAAAAGTGACAAAATAACGAAATCCACTCACCGAAGCGGGTCTCCATACACGTTCGAGTGCATGAGGTCTAACGATGCGCTGGTCTTCTTTTCGGTGGTCTTGTGAAATGGAGTTCGAGCCTGCTTGCCTTTCACACAGCATTCGCAGCCTTCACGTATTCTGCAATCAGCAACCGTCATTCCAGTGACCAGCTTCTTCCTCAGGAGCACTTGCAGCGCGTCTGGTTCACGATGCCCAAACCGTCGATGCCACGTATGTAGGTAATCTAGTTTGTGAGATGCAGTTACTTTCGATACGAATCCATGTTTGGGCTTGTTTAGGCGGTACAACCCTTTGGACTTCGTTGCTCTGGCAATCTCGTTACCATTAACGACGATTGTGCACTTTCCGTCAACAAACTCGATTTTCGCCTTCCGATTGGTCATAGCAAGCACTGACAAAAGGGTTGCTGAGAGCTTCGGGACGTACATCACGTTGTGGAGACGGATTTTGTTCGTGCTTCTAGAACCGTCCACACATTCGAACACGCCAGTTCCAGAACCAGCGATCGCAACTCTCGCCCGTCAGCCTGCTCTCCGTCACCGCCGGTTCGGGTCCTCGAAGAAATCCCTGTTGGACGTCATGTGCGAACTTGCGTCCGGATCGGTCTTTCGCTGATCTTTGCTTTTGGGTCACGCTCTCTGCTGTAGCTGTGCCAGATTTCTTGCAGTGATGGCACCACAATCTGCTTCCGTCCTGTCGCTTTACAAGGCTGCCCTACGGCTGCGCTACGGCTTTGCTTGCTTACCTCGTCCAGCACTTCTCCCGGATTGGTTCAGCGTCAAAGCATCGTCCGTTCGCGTTTCGAGGGCAGTAGTCAGCGCGTTAAATGTCTTTGGCAAACTTCGCAGGACAGATGCCACCCTGGCGTCTTCTCCAAGGTCCTTTGCTGCGCTGCAGAGCTTCGTATAGAGATTTTCCATCGATGTGAGGTACTCGTCCATGTCGTCCCTTCCGTGTACCGGTGTCGCATATCCGTTGCAGGAGGGAAACCCTAGTGGACAGAGTGGCGTCGTGTGGTGTTAAGCCAATGCTGCCCACGATTCTTTCGCCGTTTTCGTGGCACGAATTACCCCAAATTGGTTCTCCTCCAGTAGCAGCAAAATCGTCGCTCGAGCTTTTTCAACGCCTTCGTTCCATGCCGCCAAAGCACCTGCTGCCGCATCACCCAGCTGCCGGTGCTACCGGTGCCGCCGGAGGGTTGTTCTTCACGTAGGTCCACAAACCTTCTCGGATCAGCAGCGCTTCGGTCCGGAGCTTCCAGGCTTCGTAGTTCGAATTGTTGAGCTTCGTAGAAATCTTGAGATCCATCCTATCGCAGGTTTGGCTACGCTTGTAGAACTCCCAGAAACTTCTTTCTTGATGAAAAAATCGACACGTTGCTAAGGCACATAACCTATTAGCAGAGCGTAATTAAAAGTGAACCGATCTTGATGGTAGTTAACAATGGAATGGAACGAGTTTTTCTCCTAACGGGGACACAAGGGGACAAACAATATTATATTATATCGATTTTTGTCGCGAAATTTGTCCATTTGTACCATAGTGGAGCGGTTGCAGTGTGATATAATCTAGTTTTGATTATGAGAGATGCTCGTTGGGGTTGAGGTGTAAGCTGGACAAAATGAAAATAGCATGTGCCATGGACCACAGAATGCTTCAACAAAGAACAAACATGGAAAGACTTACTGTCGCTCTAAATGCTAAACCATCGGAACCATTAAACTCCTCAAACATCAACAACGTACAGGGTGCGGCAGAAAATAATGCGAAAATTTATTCTATTTCTTTCAAATCCCATTTTCAACTAATTCAAGCAATTCAACATTTTCGAGTGTAGTTATCTTTATAAAGTCCTTTTAAACAAATTTATTCAATGTGTCCTCCATTTATTTAACATCCTCGAGCCGACGTCGGAAGCCAGAGCATGCCTTTCGGACGTAGTCCTCCGACATTGACTGCCACGTGCGTGTTATGGTTGACTTCAGGGATTTCACACTAGCGTGTGATGTTTTGCAGGCCCGTGCTTCAACATATGCCCAAATCGAATAATCCAACGGATTAAGATCTGGACTGCTAGGGGGCCACAAATCCTTCGGCCAAAACTTCATGTTATCGTTCAACCATTGTTGGGTTCGATTGGACGTGTGACACGGCGCTCCATCCTGCTGTAGGACAACGTTTTGGTCCTCGGAGAAGTTGGCCTTCATCCAGGGAAGCACTTGATTCTTTAAAATACCGATATACACTCTTCGGTATTGATTTTAACTCCAGCATCAATGAAAACAGGCGGCATTTTTAAACCGTTGGACGTCACCAAGTCAAACATCACGACACTCTCCATTTTCTGCGGTGAAATGAACCGGTCCGTGCGCCTGTTTTCCACAGCATCAATGCTGAAAAGCTTTTCGTCGGAGAACAGGATTATCATTTTTTCCTTCTTCAACAAGGAAAGCATCTCATGGAACAAGTCACTCGTAGTTCCTTGACCCGGTCCGTAATCAAGTGGCGTTTCACTCTCACTCTGGAAGATGCATACAGGTCTTCTTTGATGATTCTCTGCATGGATTTCTCCGAAATATTTGCAAGTTTTCTAATAGAACGCACCGGGTTGCGAGTAATTTTGGCACGGACCGATTTAATCACGTTCGGCGTGCGTGCAAGCGCGGACGTCCGCTTCCCGGCTTCCGCTGCTTAGGACCATCCTGCAGGGACTTTTTTATACGGTAAACTGTTGCCAAATGGCACCCTACCACCTTGGCAATCTCTTTCGGCTTCTTCTGGGCGAGCAACAAACTGGTGATCACTTCTTTCGCGAACATTTTGACGAATTTGCAATAAAACAAATAGAATGTTTGGATGCTGCACTTGAAAGTAAACATAAACAAATACACTTTCGACAGAAATTAGTCACTAGCTACACGAATTAACCTAATACTCAAGTTTCAACATTTTCGCATTATTTTCTGCCGCACCCTGTAATGCTCGGTCCAATGGACTCTATCGCAGAACCACCCCTAATCACCTTAAGCTAGCTTGATTAATTTCAGATAATCCAACCGGCAAAATTAAAATACAACAGCACCCCGCAGCCCATTTAGTCATTTGTTGGCTGCACTTGACCTGCTGATCACTGTTCGAACGCAGCAATCTGGAACTGGAAGTTCCAGACATCGATCGTCAGTGGGTCGTGAGGCTGCACGCGACTCCAAGCATTACTGGTGCCGATTCGGAAAATCAGAAGGCTACTGCGGCATGATTGAGTGAGAAAAACTGAGCTTACTTGTCAGAGTTAGTGTTACAATGAAAACAAGTCACTCGGAGTCACGCAGCAGTTCGCAGGGCTAAGATTAGAACTAACCTCGCCTGGGTGAAGCAATCGAGCGAATATGAAAAACGCATGCACTTAGCAGTAAATAACTTAATTATTTATTGTTTTTCTCAATCAGCAACCGAAGCAGCAGCAGCTATTGCACTTGATCTCTCACGCGGCTCCCCGGCGAGTCATCCGATGAATCGCCTAAGTCGCAGCGGACTTGCGTGAGTCGTTATCTCTAGTATTTAGCTAAAACCTGATTTTTTAATCTGACTGACTCATGTTCCATTCCGAGGCTGGTGAGAACTTCATGTGAAGGGAGTACTTAACAATTCCACCAGTGTTCTCACTCGTTTCGATTCACGACCGGAGTTTCGAAATGTTGTCATACCTTCCAGATTTCCAAACCAATTCCATACCTTAAATGACGCAACGAGTAATTTTCGCTTAAAAATATTTTCCTATCCTTTCTCTTTCCAGGTGAGTGCCTGCGGACGGCAATCCGAGCCATAAACAGAAGATTTTTCGTGAGTAACAGTGTGCTTCATTCGCAACCAACGCCGAGCGCTCGGCGTTAATAACAGCCCTAATTGTCGTCAATCATTTGCATGTTAAACAGTCATAAACTGGTCCCACAGCAAAAGACCCCCAAAATTCAACGGCAAAACAACCCCAAAAACACGACTTAATCCCGCATAATTCGCTTGTGCGAGACTCGTCATACGTCCTAACCTAGCAATTTAACCCAACGATGGCGACGCGCCGGCAGTTACGTGTTCGCGCTGTACCTCCGCGCATGGCAAATGGGGGAATTAAACAAATTATTCCAAAAAAAAAGACAAACATTACACTTTGCACCCCACCAAAAGAGCGACATTTAAATCACACCCCGTGAGTTGGATCGCGCTTAATCGGGTGAGTTGCAGTTGTTTTGCCAACTACTGACCGAGTGCGTGGACTGCTGCAGCTGGTGATTACCTACTTTTTGCTCTCATTTTCTTTCTCGGTTACCGTGTCTCGGTTATTGTTGCTGCTGTTATTGTTGCGCAGGCTGGCATGGGAAGGTAGTGGCCAGGGGGGGGACGGGGTATCTGTTTTTCCTTTCCTGATCGGGTGGCTCGGCATATCAGTTGATGGGACTTGCTCATATTTGATTGATAATTATGGAGGATACAGTAACCTCCTCGAAAGGGGGTGTTTAAATGGAATTGGTCTACCCTTTCGCCTATGATGTAACACTGTTGTAGGTGCAGGTGCATGATGCAGTTTTCTGCATTCGCATTAAAGTTTTGGAAGCGTGAGATTGAATGTTTTTAGCCTTTCAGTACTCTCATTTCTTCCCGGATTATCTCGTTACACGGATCACACAGAATGTTACTTCGACAATGTTGTTCAGTGAGTCACGACCTTTAAAATGGTGGCTACACACTTAGATTTTTTTTGACAGAAATCTGTAAAATTTTACCGAATTTTCAACAGAATTTTCTGAACGTTCAGAAACCCAATTTAACGGATTTCGGTAAAATTTAACAGTTATCTGTATTGTTGAATGAACATATTCGCTTCACTTACTACAAAATTTGGTTGAACTTCGACCTGGAGTTCACTGAATGTCATCCAAGAGTTCACTTTACTTTGTTTAAAAGCTCGCTGAACTTCGTCCAGAAGAGTACTAAACTTCGTTCAGATGTTTTATGACCTTAGTCTGGACGTCCTTCTTCTTCTTTCTTAGCGTTTCAAGCTTATTGCTTGCTCTCAGCTTAGTGTTCCAAATGCACTTCCACAGTTATTAATTGAGAGCATTTGATGATAGGTACCATTTTGCCTTAGGATGATTGTGTGGCAAGTACAATCATACCCAGGGAGACGAGAAATCAAGAAACTCCTAGACCAGAGCGGGAATCGAACCCAGCCACCTCCAGTATGGTGTTGCTTTGTAGCCGCGCCTTTACCGGCTGAGCTAAGGGAGGACCCTTGAAACATGGATTTTCATCCAAGAGTTCACCAAGCTTCGTCCAGAAGTTCTCTGAGCTTCATACAGAAGTTTGCTGAGGTAAAAAATCAATGAATATTCTAGAACTTCGTCCAAACTTTCACTGAGGTTTGTCCAGAGGTTCGCTGAACTTTGTCCTAAACTTCATCCAAAAATTTACTAATCTTTGTCCAGAAGTCCGTTGACCTCCATGCAGAAGTACACTGAACTTTGTTCAGAAATTCGCTAAATTTTGTCCAAAAATTCATTGAACTTTGGCCAGAAGTTAGCTAAGTTTCACCCAAAATTTCCCTGAATCTCCTTGAGAAGATTGCTGAACATAGTCTAGAAGTTTGCTGAACATCTTGCCGAAGTTTTCCGACTTTTATACAGAAGTTTGCTGAACTTCGATTAAATTTCGCAGGACTACGACCGAATATTTGCTGCCTCATCTAGAAGTTCACTGAACTTCATCCAAGAGCTCGCTGGAGTTCATCCAGAAGTTCACTGAACTTCGTCCACAAGTTTGCTGAGCTTCATCCATAAGTTTGCTGAGCTTCGTCTAGAAGTTCAGCAAACTTATGGACGAAATTCAGCAAACTTTTGGATGAAGTTCAACAAACTTATGGACGAAGTTCAGCAAACTTATGGACAAAGTTCAGAAAACTTATGGACGAAGTTCAGTGAACTTTGTCCAGAAGTTCACTGAACTTCGACAAGGAGTGAATAGAAACGCACTGAACTTCCTCCAGAACTTCGTGCAAATTCGTTCAAACGTTCATTGTAATTCGTCCAGGAGTTCATTGGAATTCGTACAGAAGCTCACTAAACTTCGTCCAGAAGTTCGCTGAACTTCGTCCAGAAGTTCACTGAACTTCGTCCAGAAGTTCACTGAACTTCGTCCAGAAGTTCACTGAACTTCGTCCAGAAGTTCACTGAACTTCGTCCAGAAGTTCACTGAACTTCGTCCAGAAGTTCACTGAACTTCGTCCAGAAGTTCACTGAGCTTCGTCCAGAAGTTCACTGAACTTCGTCCAGAAGTTCACTGAACTTCGTCCAGAAGTTCACTGAACTTCGTAAAGAAGTTCCAGAAGTTCACTGAACTTCGTAAAGAAGTTCCAGAAGTTCGCTGAACTTCGTCCAGAAGTTCGCTGAACTTCGTCCAGAAGTTCACTGAACTTCGTCCAGAAGTTCGCTGAATTTCGTCTAGAAGTTTGATGAACTTCGTCCAGAAGTTCGCTGAACTTCGTCCAGAAGTCCGTTGAACTTCGTCCAGAAGTCCGCTGAACTTCACCTTGAAGTTCGCTAAACTACGTCCAGAAGTTCACTTCGCTTCATCCAAACGTTTGCAGAAACTCACTGAGCCTCTTCCAGAACATCATGGAAGTTCCTCCAGAAGTTCATAGGACTTCATTCAGAAATTCACTGAACTATGTTTAAAAGGTCGCCGAACTTCGTCTAGAAGTTCGGTGAACTTCACGCAGAAGGTCGCTGAACTTCGTCCATAAGTTCGCTGCACTTCGTTCAAAAGTTCTCTGAACTTCTGCCAGAAGTTCGCTGAACTTTGTCCAGAAGTTTGCTGAACTCCGTCCAGAAGTTTTCTGAGCTTCGTCCAGTCGTTTGCTGAAACGCACTGAACTTCGTCCAGGACTTCACGATTACTCGTTCAGTAGTTCATTGGACTTCATTCAGAAATTTGTTGAACTTCATCCAGAAATTCGTTGAATTGCGTCTGGAAGTTCACTAGACGTCGAACAGGAGTTTTTTTAAATTTATCTAGAAGTTCATTGTACCTCGTCCAGAAAATTCGCCGAATTTCATGCAGAGTTCGATAAGCTTCGTTAAAAAGTTCACAACTATTTGTACACACGTTTGCTGAACTTTGTTCGGAAGCTCGTGGAAGTTCATTCAGAAGTTCGTTTAACTTCACCGGAATTCACTATTTTTTTCCCAGAAGTTCGCCGAGCATCATTAAGAATTTCGCTAAAATTCATCCAGATACTCAGAAGTCAGATCCAGAGGTTTAGTGAATTTCGACCAGAAGTTCACTGATCTTTGTCCAGAAGTTCACTAAACTTCGCCCAGAAGTTCACTGAACTTCGTCTAAAAGTTCACTGAACTTCGCCCAGAAGTTCACTGAACTTCGCCTTAAAGTTCACTGAACTTCGTCCAGAAGTTCACTGAACTTCATCCAGAAGTTCCTGAGCCTCCAGAAGTTCGCCAAACTTTACCTTAAAATTCGCTGAACTTCGTCCAGAAGATCGCTTAACTTCGTCCAAATGTTTGCAGAAACCCACTAAACTTCCTATAGAACATTGTGGAAGTTTCTCCAGAAGTTCATTGGATAGAAATTCCCTGAACTTCACTCAGAAATTCGCTGAACTACGTTCATACGGTCACTGAACTCCGTCTAGAAGTTCACTGAACTTCACGCTGAAGGTCGCTGAACTTCGTATAAAAGGTCTCCGAACTTACTCCAGAAGTTTGCTGAACATTGTCCAGAATTTCACTGAACTCCTCCCAGAAGTTCGCTGAACTTCGTCCAGACGTTTCCAGAAACTCACTGAACTTCGTCTAGGACTTCAAAAAAAATCGTTCAGAAGTTCATTGAACTTCATTCAAAAATTTGCTAAACGTCCTCCAGAAGTTCGTTGAATTACGTCAGGAAGTTCACTAAACGTCGACCAGAAGTTTGTTGAAATTTATCCAGAAGTTCAGTGAAGCTCGTCCAGATGTTTCGAGCAGGAGTTCATTAAAGTTTGTTAAACTTCGTTAAAAAGTTCGCCAAATTTTGTCCAGACGTTTGTTGAACTTCTATCAGAAGTTTACTGAATTTCGTTCAGAAACTCGTGGAAGTTCGTTCAGAAGTTTGCTGGACTTCATCCAGAAATACACAATCTATTTTCCCAGAAGTTCACTGAACTTCATGCAGAATTTCGCTGAAATTCATCCAGATGCCCAGAGGTCAGATCGAAAAATTTCTACCAAAAATTCGCTGATTTTTAACCAAAAATTCGCTGAAATTTTCTCAGAATCACGTTCAACTTCATTTACAGATTCACTGCACTTCGTCCAGAAGTTCGCTGAATTTCGTCGACATGTTCATTGAATTTTATCAAGAAGTTGACCCTCAGCTAAGGTATGCTGAACTTCATCCAGATATTCACTGAACTTCGTTCAGAAGTTCCCTTACCTTCTACCAGAAGCCAACAGAAATACGTTTAGGTATTCCCAGATGTAACTTTGTCTTGTTTTACCAAGCAGGTCATTCGAAGTGCTTTCAGTTTAAGCCAGGAATTTTTCGAATTTCATCCAACAATTTCTGTAAAGTTTGACTAAAAATTTCTCAAAATCTATTCACCAGTATCTTTAATCATCTTTTTGTTCATGACCTCATCAAGAAGATCTAGGACGTTTTTTCAGAAGCCAAAGATTTGTTTGGAACAGAAGTTGTCTCCTGAACATCGGAGAAGTTTGTTCCTGATTTTCTGAGAAGTTCCTGCTTTAACTACGAGGAAGTATCCTCTATTTTTCCGGATAGCTTCATACTGTTTTTCTCTGAATTATCTACCTGAACTTCTGGGAATTCCTAAGCTTCGAGAAAGCCTCATCTTGAACTTCTGGAATGTTCGATTCTGAACTTCAGGAAAGCTCTCTACAACTTATCAGTACTTCCAACTAAGCTCTTGGGAAATTTCATCGGAACTTCTGGAGAGTTCACTCCTGCACTTCAGAGAAGTTTCCTGAAATTTTCGGGAAATGTCTTCTGAAACTCATAGGTGTCATAGGTGCCCTCTCTGGTAAGTTTTTCCTGAAATTCTGAGAAGTTTTTTCCTTAACTTATTTTATTTAAACATCTGATGAGTCCAAACCTGAAATCCTAGGAAAACTTAACCAACTTTGGGAAATTTCTCTCAAGAATTTCTACGAAAATTCCTATTAAATTTGTTGGAAGTTTCAGCATGAACTTCTGAGAAGTCCTTTTCTAAGCCTTTTGGAAACTTTCTCCTGAATTTCAGGGAAATTTGTTCCTGAAATACTGAGAAAATTTTGCTCAAACTACTATAAAGCTACTCTTCTTCTTGCAAGTTTCTTTCTCTTCTTTGCTTTTAATTCTTGGAATTCTGAAATGCTCTGTTCTGAACTTCGAGGAAGCTCTCTAGCATTTCGGGGAAGTTCCAACTAAACTTTTGGGAAGATTCTGTTGGAACATTTGAGAAGTCCTTTCCTGAGCTTCTGAGAAATTCTCTCCTGATTTTCTAGGACGTCTAGCTGTTTGGAAGTTTGTTTCTGAATTTTTGAGAAATTCAGAATAGCGCTCTCCCTGGTTAGTTTCCTCCTGAACTTCAAGAAAGGTTTTTTTTTCGTGGACTTCTGGGAAAACTCCGAAACCGCTAGAATGTTCCAAACTTTTAAGTCGTCCTCTCCCCCAAACCTCTTCCGGAAGCCCTGAGAAGTCCTCTCCTGTTATTCTGAAAAGTGCCTTTACTTCTGGGATATATGATCTTGAATTTCAAAGATTTTTGGTTCTTGAATTTTTCGGGATATTCTTGCTTGAACTACTAGGAAGTTCTCCTTCTATACTTCGAGAAATCTAAGACTTATTTCATAAAAAACTTAATTCTCGGGTCGATTTGCTAGTCCCAAGTGCGAATGTACTGAAGTAGTGCATTTAGAAGTACATTTGAAAAAAATCAGAGTTATAAGATTAATTTCAAAAGCTCCTCAGATTTACTATTGTTCTGAGTTTCCATGTGGAAACCGACCGGGCTTGACAGCTAATGATAGGATCAAAGATGAGAAACTAAACATTACTTTTTGTTATCCCGATCCAAGGTTCATTGGTGGTCCTACTGAATTGAGCTCTTGGTTTCCTATCGCTTCTGTTGAGCATTAGTGTTGCTGTTTTCATGCCACAAAAGCCTTTGGCGTTATCCGCAATAATTACATTCCAAATGGTATTTATGCCAATTGACGGTAGTGTTGTTAGTTTTTTCTTCGTTTTATGCCAAATGGAAACTATGCTAAACGGCCATTATGCGAAATGACCATTGATAATCCAACATCGTATGCCAAATGACTTTGTGCAAATAAATTTATGCCAAACGAACCCCTCTAACAGGCATACCCCGTCAAAAGACAACCTGATCGATCACTCATGGTTATGGTATTCTGCATAGCCAGAGCTGGCAAATCTTACGGCCATCATGTGACGATGACAAAACAAACCTTCTCACTGTCACGAGAAGAAATGAACTATCATGAGCTTTCTTGTCATTTTCACACCATCACGCGGTCCTGAGATTGTTTCCCATACAATTTTGTTTCAGAGATATCTTACTAGTTTACATAAAATTAGCCAAGCAATAATATGTTATCGACAAAGTGGAAATTGTTTTTGAAGTTTTGGGATAAATCACACAATTATACCAATAAATGTGCTTGTAAGAGCGATGACCAAAACACTGTCACGGGCTGTCATGACGAAAAAATCGATGAGAATTTGAAGAAAATCTCCATCATCGTTTTCTCGCCCGGTGAGATTTTCAGACGGATTTCGGTAAAAATCGTATGTCACTTTTCATCGAAAATGACATTTGCCAGCCCTGACCATGGCTAAAACCCATGCTCGAAAGCTGTTTGACAACCTACTAACCAAGTCCGGTGGATGCATACTTATGGATGATGAAATCTACGTACAGGCTGACCTCGGACAACTTCCAAGACAAAATATTTAGAAGTCGAAGGCTTAAAAAACCCCCATATGCTAAAAAGGTTTCATTTACTTGATTAGTTCTCGAGTTATGCAGAAATTTGCTTTTTATTTGTATGGGAGCCCCCCCCCCCTCATTTAAAGTGGGGAGGCATAGTAAAGTGCCATAGAAACATTTCTTGCCTCCAAAAACCTCAACATGCCAAATTTGGTTTCATTTGCTTCATTGGCTCTCGAGTTATGTTAAAAATTATGTTTAATTTTTATGGGAGTCTCTCCTTCCAGATGGCGGAGGAGTCTCAAACTTCCATAGAAACATTTCTCTCCTCCAAAAACCTCCACATGCCAAATTTGGTTCCATATGCTTGATTAGTTGTTAAGTTATGCACAAATTTGTGTTTCATTAGTATGAGAGCCCCCCTCTTACAGAGGGCGGAGGGGTCTCGAGTTACTTTAGAAACATTTCTTGCCATCAAAAACCTCCACCTGTCAAATTTGGTACCATTTACTTAATTAGTTCTAGATTTATGCAGAAACTTGTGTTTTATTTGTATGTGAGCCCCCCCCCCCCCTACCCCCCCTACCAGAGAGAGAGAGGAGGGATCTCGAACTTCCGTAGAAACATTTATTGCCTTTAAAATCCCCGCTAGCCAAATTTTGCTCCATTTGCTTTATTAGATCTAGAGTTATGAAGAAATTACAGTTTTATTTGTATGACAGCACCCCTTCTAGGAGAGGGGAGGGGTCTCAAACTACCATAGAAACATTTTTTGCCACCAGAAAACCCCACATGCCAAATTTGGTTCCATTTGCTTGATTAGTTCTTGATATATGCAGAAACTTCGGTTTTATTTGTATGGGAGCCTCCCTTTCAATAGAGGGGAGGGGTCTCAAACTACCATAGAAACTTATCATGCCTCCAGAAACTTCCGCATGCTATATTTGGGTTCCTTTGCTTGATCAGTTCTCGAGTTATGCAGAAAAATGTGTTTCATTTGTATGGGACTCCCCCCTTTCAGAGGAGGGAGGGGTCTTTAACTATCCTTAAAATATTTCTTGGCCTCAAAAATCCGTGCATACAAATTTTCATGCCAAACGGTCTTTCCGCTCGCGAGTTAAATCGTGACAAAGGAAACCCCAACTCATTTTTATTATATAGATAGACTAGCTGATCCCGGTACGAGCGTTGCTACGCCTGCAACTAAATGAATGAACATAACATAGAACGCTTTTTTTTAATGAGTTTTTTTTTAAGTAATAAGGAGTTCAAACCTTTATCAGAACATTCTTGTTACCCAGACAATACACAGTTTGTGGCTTAGTTACCTGTATTATTCTCAGGATTGATTGAAATTTGTGTTTGAATTCACCATAGAAACATTTCTTGCATTCAAGAAACCCCGCATACCATTTTTGATTCCATTTGCTTGATTAATTCTCAAGCTCTTCAGAAATTTGTGTTTCATTTGTATGCGAGCCGGATGGGGGAGCCGGTCTCAAACAATCATAAGAACCTTCCCCAGCCCCAAAAATACCTGCATACATATTTTCACTCCGATCGGTCAGACAGACAGTCAGAAAGAAATCCATTTTAATATATATAAAAATCCTGTTTGCAATAACCCCCACATGCAAAATGTGGTTTCATTTACTTGAATAGTTCTCGAGTTATGCAGAAAATTGCGTTTTATTTGTATGAGAGACCCCCCCCCCCCTTTTAGAGGGCAGAGTGGTCTTAAACCACCTTAGGAATATGTCTCTCCTTCAATAAATTCCACATGCCAAATTTGATTCCATTCGCTTTATTAGTTCTCGAGTTATGCAGAAATTTGTGTTTCATTTGTATGGGAGCCCCCCCCCCTCCTTCAGAAAAGGGAAGGGTCTCAAATTAGTGTTGAAACAGTATTTATCTACAAAAACATCCACATGCCAGATTCGGTTCAATTTGCTTTATTAGTTCTCGAGTTATACAGAATATTATATTTCATTTGTATAGGAGCCCCCCCTTTCAGGGCAAAAAGGAATCTGAAACCATCATAGAAACCTTTCTTGCCTTTAAAACCTCAAACATGCTAAATTTGGTTTCTTTTGCTTGGGGTCTCAGACCACCGTAGAAACATTTCTTGCCTACAAAACCTCCACATGCCATATTTGGTTCCATTTGTTTGATTAGTTCTTGAGTTATGCAGAAAATAGGTTTTCATTTGCATGGGAACCTCCCTTTCTAAAGGCGGGAGGGGTGTCGAACTATAATAAGATCCTTTCCCGGACCTTAAAACCCTTGCATACAAATTTGCATAGCGGTAGGGATAGTTCTCATGTTTGGTTTAAATTTATGTTTCGTATGTATGGTAGCCCCCTTTTCAGAGTGAGAAGAGGTCTTAAATTACCACAAAAACATTTCTTGCCTTCAAAAACTCACCCATACTAATTTTGGTTCCATTTGCTTGATTAGTTCTCGAGTTATGCA
The DNA here is from genome assembly GCA_034211315.2 of Aedes japonicus. NCBI lineage: Eukaryota > Metazoa > Arthropoda > Insecta > Diptera > Culicidae > Aedes > Aedes japonicus. The sequence goes on from JASCZW010004383.1 coordinate 20,144, forward strand.
GGAATTTGTTTTCCATTTGCATGGGATCCACGCCCTACTAAAGCCAGGAGGCTCTCGAACTATCATAAGATGCTTCGCGAACCCTAAAACCACTGAATACAAATTTGCAAGCAGTAGGTATAGTACTCATGTTTGGTTGAAATTTGTTTCATTTGTATGAGCCACCATAAAAACATTTCATGCCTTAAAAAACTCGTCCATTCCAAATTTGGTTCCATTTACTTGATTATTGCTCGGGTTATGCAGAAATTTGGGTTCCATTTGTTTGAGAGCACCCCCTCCCCCCTTCCTCCTCATATGACGGAAGAGTCTCAAATTTGGTTCCATTTCTCTTATTAGTTCTCGGGTTATGCAAGGATTTGCGTTTTATTTGAATTGGTTCCCTCCCTTTCAGAAAGGGGAGGGGTCTCACATCAACATAGAACAATTTTTTGACTTCAAAAACCACCACATACTAAATTTGGTTCCATTTGCTTGATTAGTTCTCGAGTCATGCAGAATAGTGTATTTCATTTGTATCAAAGACCGTCCCCCCCTCCCCCCCCCTCTTTGGGATGGAAGTTTGGTCTCAAACCAACATAGAAACATTTTTTTGTCTTCAAAAACCACCACTTGCTACATTTCGTTCCGTTTGCTTGATTAGTTCCCGAGTTATGCAGAATATTGTATTTTATTTATATGGGAGGGTTTTTATGACGGGAGGGTTCTCAAGCTACCATAAAAACCTTTTTTGCCTTCAAAAACTCACACATGCTAAATTTGGTTTCTTTTGATTGATTAGTTCTCGAGTTATGTAGAAATTTGTGTTTCATTTGTATGGGAGCCCTCCTTTTCAGTAAAGGGAGGGGTTTTAAACTATCATAAGATTATTTTCCGGCCCCAAAAATCCCTACATACAAAATTTCACGCCGATCGGTCCTTTCGCTCGCGAGTTAAATCGTGACAAAGGAAACCCAAACTCATTTTTATTATATAGAAGAAGATAATAGATAGATTTTTCGTACACATTTGTAATCTATCAGCATGTCAGGAACTCTTTGAAAGAAGGGCCAATGTATTTGTAGTGCCCTATAAAACAAAGACCGGGGCTGAAACGTTATCTATTTTTTTCTTCAAAATTTGATTATATGCATCAATCATCACAATAAGCCCTTGGCATTCCAGTGGATGATGGATTTGTCTATTTCTTTTCCTTGCTTTAATTCCCTGAGAGAATTAGTCTTCTTGCCACTGATAACCTTCCACCCCAACAATTTTTCCACAGATGCCTTTACTTTCCTTCCTCATTTCACTTTCGCCTAAGAAGCATACCAAATAAACCAACCATTGAATCGCACCACAAGCGACATCCACTGAATGGTTGGCAATTTAATGGCCGTCGTTAAAATTCTCCCTTGTAAAAAAAAATTCCACCATCGATCGCTCGCAAGAGCAGCAGATAATGTGTCGTTGAGCTGTGTAAATCCCAATCACCCGGATGGACGGACGAGCGGACGAAACATGCACTTACTACAGCCGAGGCCGTCCGATCATCGTTCAACGATCAGCTCAGAAGAAAGCCAAAACACCGTTATTAAAACCTTATCGATTGGCCTCATTTTTTTCGTCGTTCCTTCTGGGTGCACTTGGTCAGTTATGCAATCAGTCTCTGTTTCTCAGATTGGTGTCGTTGCGTCATAGAGGATCTGATTCCTCCTGCCGGTTGCAGAAAAACTGTTGAGTAACTTCAGTTCGAGGGATTTCTGGTGAACAAGCGACAGCGGAAAGAGGTGATCTTGAAATTTTGACGCATTTAAACAACTGAAAACAATCACGATTTTCGATCCCAGCGAACAAACTAGGTTGCTGCGATGATAATTACCGACAGGTGGGTCCCTGTTCAATCGAAGGAATTTCAAGAGCAAGCGTGAATTAGAGACAGTAATTAGCCTTCTTGTTCAGAAGATCATTGGCACTTCAGAAGACGTCCGTCGGAGGATCCGCCCAGCTAATAGAGCTTTTAAATGCATCACGACCTCTCGTAACTCGATTGCTGGCACTATAATTTCGTTACACGTTCAGGTAGCCATCAAGCTAATTACAACGTATGTTTTAAAAAAACACAAATTTCCATCGCATTTGTTGCCGCTAATAGCCATCGTAATGAAGCAGTCAGTCGCTCCACCCCTTCATGCATCCAGCGAGAGTCGACAAACTTCAATCACTGCAATGGATTCGAGAGATTCGAGAGAATGCTGACGGTGATGATTGTTTGTCGAAAAGATGTTATACATAATTGAGATCGATATCGTGATCGGAGATGGGCTGAACCTTGAATCCGAGTGCGGGCATCTGTCAGAACACGCACAATGGCGATGATTGTTTTTTTTTTATTCTCATAGTGCAACTTTTCAATCCGGGCCCAGGGCGAGTGACCTTCGAATGTCGACAAAGTTCATTGCCGCCGTGATTTGATATATATATATATATATATATATATATATATATATATATATATATATATATATATATATATATATATATATATATATATATATATATATATATATATATATATATATTTACAAACGTGTACAGATGCAATGTTTGTTGAGTTTAATGATAATAATCATTAGCAGTGTAGGAACGCCAGGCCGCAACAAGATTCGCTTGTTTTGAATTACACTTTCCGCAATATTCACTGGTTCAGTTGATGTTAGCTAGATGCGTAGTTAGATCGAACGATAAATGGGGAAGCAACGTTCTACTACAGACTGTTCCAGAAAGTATAAACACACTTTCAAAATAACAAAAAAGTCATGTTTTTTTAGTTTTAATAATTTTATTTGGCAAACCATATTTGAATTTGTTTTTTATATGAGATTTTATTCTCGTTTAATCAAAACATTTAATCATAGCCAAGACTCCTTACTTTTCCTCTAACATGACCCATAAGCTTCTGTACAGTGGTACTTTCCACCATTTTGACCACTTTTGGCCAATCTTTTTTAAATTTTTTGATGTCATTCGCGGGTTTTATGAACTTTCGAAGCTTTGCTTTGGTTTAAGCCCAAAAATTCTCGATTAGCCGTGCCTCCGGGCAGATCGGCGGATTCATGTCCTTCGGCACGAAACATACATTTTGACTTTTGTACCATTCTAAAGTGCACTTTGCGTAATGACATGACGTCAAATCAGGCCAAAACACTACTTGACCTTCGTGCTGCCTGTTCATCGGCAATAATCGCTTCTGGAGACATTCCTTAACGTATTTCTGAGTGTTGATTGTCTCCGTTGTGATGTACGGACTAGATGTTTTACCACACTCCCATATTGCCTGCCAAACCATAACCTTCTTACCGAATTTTTCGGTAAAATTGCCTTCCCGTTTGATCCGGGGATGTCTTTGTCTTGGCTTACAGTATAGGATTGTGGTCCGGGAGCGTTTAGTAATCTAGTTTCACATACGTTTCATCGTCCATTATTATACGCCCAGAATTTCTACACACTAACGAATCAAAGAGTTTGCGTGCCCGTGGTTTCACGGTCGCGGCATGTTTTGGGTTCCTTTTGGATTTTTTCTGCTTCTGGTATGTTTTAGCCCAAGTCTTTGTTTGGCACGCATGACGTTACTCGACGAGGTGCTCAGTTTTTCGCAACATCCCTAACGGAAGTCGCTGGTTTTCGCTTGTATGCATCCCTGATCTTTTTATCGATATCCGGACAAACAGGACCGGATATCCGACCTTTCTTCGGCGCATCTTCAAACGTACACTGTTCTCTATATTTTCGAATCGCAGATCGTACCGCTGCGACGCTTACACCCTCTTCCTTGGCCAATTTTCTCAAAGAGAGTCCGCTCACAGTGCACCATTTGTGCAAGATACTTTTTCGTTGTTCCGGAGTAAGACCGCGCATTTTGATAGGTAACACAAAACTGAGCACTTTTTTGATGCTATGTCATTCAGAAAAGTGCAAACAAAAGGACGCAGCCAAAACATGTTGAAATATTTCATTATATTCAAAGTGACCGTTAAAATAAGTGTGCTTATACTTTCTGGAACAGTCGTTATAAGTTCAAGTTGTTCTGAACTTATGCAAACTTTCTCTCTCTCTCTCTCTCTCCTGTGTGTGTCTATCTGAAATTCATGTCGTGAAAAATTTTGATATGAATTTGGGAATAAATTCCTAAGGAATTTAAGGATATTTGTGGAAAAAATCTTCGTCTTCCTTCTTTCTTTGCATTCCAAGTTCAGTGCTTATATGCTCATTGCCTACACTGCTAAACATAGCACTCAGAATATTTTTCCACAGCTGTTTATTGAAAGCATTGGATGTCTGCATTAATGTTGTAATAGTATGATTGATCGGCAAGTACAAACATACCCATCATCCATTCAATTACCGAGTGGCCGGGAGTTGCCTGAACGAACTATTCTTAGACATGATTGGAAGTCGAGCCACTTTCAGTAGGTGTTGCTAGATATTCGCGCCTTTACAGACAAGCAGATTGCAAATCAAGCAATGCATTCCAAAAAAAATGGGAATTTCTCATACCAATAAATTTTTTTTTTTCAATTATTTCTTGATTATCGAGATGTTTAACATCGGGCTACCTCATTGCCCATCGAAGTCAATTATTATACACCAATTTTGGTATTTTCGTAATAAGTCCGGGGTGAGATTCCAACTGATGACTTAGGTGTGAGAGGTTTGGATGTTTACCCCTACACCGCCGTGTTTCAAGTTTGTTTTTACCCAGAACAAGCATTTTTTTTTGACGTAGGACTACGTCTTTGTTTTCTATACTGGGGTACAATTTAAAAAAATTGCATTGCAACAGTCATGAAATGTGGTCAGGTTTTGAGCGTTGATATCTCAGTCATTTCTCTGGAGAGTTTCAATAGATTCGCATTGTTTTCAAAAGAGAAAAATGTTGATTTCAGACCACATACTGAGCATGAGCATGATTGACCGCAATGAAGCAACGTTCTACTACAGACTGTTCCAGAAAGTATAAACACACTTTCAAAATAACAAAAAAGTCATGTTTTTTTAGTTTTAATAATTTTATTTGGCAAACCATATTTGAATTTGTGTTTTATATGAGATTTTATTCTCGTTTAATCAAAACATTTAATCATAGCCAAGACTCCTTACTTTTCCTCTAACATGACCCATAAGCTTCTGTACAGTGGTACTTTCCACCATTTTGACCACTTTTGGCCAATCTTTTTTAAATTTTTGGATGTCATTCGCGGGTTTTATGAACTTTCGAAGCTTTGCTTTGGTTTAAGCCCAAAAATTCTCGATTAGCCGTGCCTCCGGGCAGATCGGCGGATTCATGTCCTTCGGCACGAAACATACATTTTGACTTTTGTACCATTCTAAAGTGCACTTTGCGTAATGACATGACGTCAAATCAGGCCAAAACACTACTTGACCTTCGTGCTGCCTGTTCATCGGCAATAATCGCTTCTGGAGACATTCCTTAACGTATTTCTGAGTGTTGATTGTCTCCGTTGTGATGTACGGACTAGATGTTTTACCACACTCCCATATTGCCTGCCAAACCATAACCTTCTTACCGAATTTTTCGGTAAAAATTGCCTTCCCCGTTTGATCCGGGGATGTCTTTGTCTTGGCTTACAGTATAGAATTGTGGTCCGGGGAGCGTTTAGTAATCTAGTTTCACATACGTTTCATCGTCCATTATTATACGCCCAGAATTTCTACACACTAACGAATCAAAGAGTTTGCGTGCCCGTGGTTTCACGGTCGCGGCATGTTTTGGGTTCCTTTTGGATTTTTTCTGCTTCTGGTATGTTTTAGCCCAAGTCTTTGTTTGGCACGCATGACGTTACTCGACGAGGTGCCTAGTTTTTTCGCAACATCCCTAACGGAAGTCGCTGGTTTTCGCTTGTATGCATCCCTGATCTTTTTATCGATATCCGGACAAACAGGACCGGATATCCGACCTTTCTTCGGCGCATCTTCAAACGTACACTGTTCTCTATATTTTCGAATCGCAGATCGTACCGCTGCGACGCTTACACCCTCTTCCTTGGCCAATTTTCTCAAAGAGAGTCCGCTCACAGTGCACCATTTGTGCAAGATACTTTTTCGTTGTTCCGGAGTAAGACCGCGCATTTTGATAGGTAACACAAAACTGAGCACTTTTTTGATGCTATGTCATTCAGAAAAGTGCAAACAAAAGGACGCAGCCAAAACATGTTGAAATATTTCATTATATTCAAAGTGACCGTTAAAATAAGTGTGCTTATACTTTCTGGAACAGTCGTTATAAGTTCAAGTTGTTCTGAACTTATGCAAACTCTCTCTCTCTCTCTCTCTCTCTCTCTCCCTGTGTGTGTCTATCTGAAATTCATGTCGTGAAAATTTTGATATGAATTTGGGAATAAATTCCTAAGGAATTTAAGGATATTTGTGGAAAAAATCTTCGTCTTCCTTCTTTCTTTGCATTCCAAGTTCAGTGCTTATATGCTCATTGCCTACACTGCTAAACATAGCACTCAGAATATTTTTCCACAGCTGTTTATTGAAAGCATTGGATGTCTGCATTAATGTTGTAATAGTATGATTGATCGGCAAGTACAAACATACACATCATCCATTCAATTACCGAGTGGCCGGGAGTTGCCTGAACGAACTATTCTTAGACATGATTGGAAGTCGAGCCACTTTCAGTAGGTGTTGCTAGATATTCGCGCCTTTACAGACAAGCAGATTGCAAATCAAGCAATGCATTCCAAAAAAAATGGGAATTTCTCATACCAATAAATTTTTTTTTTTTCAATTATTTCTTGATTATCGAGATGTTTAACATCGGGCTACCTCATTGCCCATCGAAGTCAATTATTATACACCAATTTTGGTATTTTCGTAATAAGTCCGGGGTGAGATTCCAACTGATGACTTAGGTGTGAGAGGTTTGGATGTTTACCCCTACACCGCCGTGTTTCAAGTTTGTTTTTACCCAGAACAAGTTTTTTTTGACGTAGGACTACGTCTTTGTTTTCTATACTGGGGTACAATTTAAAAAAATTGCATTGCAACAGTCATGAAATGTGGTCAGGTTTTGAGCGTTGATATCTCAGTCATTTCTCTGGAGAGTTTCAATAGATTCGCATTGTTTTCAAAAGAGAAAAATGTTGATTTCAGACCACATACTGAGCATGAGCATGATTGACCGCCCGAGATTGCTACTCCGTTATTGCCAGATCAGCTGTTATTACACAGAGAACCAACAGATGATGCTTGGGACTAACATACATCTTCAATGTGTAAAAACTGGAGATCCCAAACTAAGGCAATACCGGCGCTGGCCACGTCCGAATGCAAATCAAGTTAAGAAAGGGTAGGAATATGTTGACGTGATACTCGCTTTATTAGAAACCGTGGAATCCACTGCACTTCGACGAGAAATCACTGGGATTTTGGATAACAGGATTGGGTAACAGCAGGGTTCGTTTTGGTTAACGATAAGCTGTTAAGTTAAATATTTCAAAATTAGGAGTGATTTCCGATTTGAACCGATTTAAACCAACAGTAAGAATGCCCTTCCAACAGTAAGAAAGTGTGATAGTGGTTTTTCATTGGGAAACTAGGAGATATTTTACAATGCTGGAAAGCCGATTTGGACCGATTAAACCAACAGTAAGGATGCTATTGGGGCCACTCACAAAGTGTGATAGTGGTATTTCATTAGGAAAACAAGGCAATTCATCTCAACGCCTGAGAGCTAGCTCCGACCGATCTACACCAACAGTGCGGATGCCGCTGGAATCACATACAAAATGGGACAGTGGTTTATTTGCGAACCACGACTTCTCATGCTCACTCGATCATTCGCGCAACGAACAATAGGCAACCGAAACAATAGACAAAACGCTACGCCCGATAACAAAATATTATGGAACAACGTATCGACACAACCGGTTCAACCGATTCAAACCTATTAAAAAATGACATATAGAAACAATGGGTAACAATTACCTGTCTTGCTTCACGTTCTTCAGAGCACTTACTACCTCACGGGTCACCTGTACCGAACTCCACAGGCCTCCGTCAAGCCTCTGGTACACCAATTCATCTCCATGCCTAACCGAAGCACCACTACTTAAAAAGTTTTGAAAAAAGGGTATTAGATATTGTCTTCAAAATTTGGTAGAAATAAACTATCTGTTGCCTGAAAAGAAACAAAATTAAGAACAAAGATATAAGAAGAATCCTTGCAGTCCCCCGGATGTTCGAAGAGCAAAGCCATTCCTATGAAAAGATACTAAGAGTTATTGTTGCAGGTTGTCGGTGGTTGATTACAACTTTGTGGGCACCATTGGCTGAAATGAGCATTGAATGAGAATAGTGAGAACATTTTATTGAATAAACGACCAAAATACTCAGTTGTTTATTTAGCTGAAGCTCATTCGAGCTATATCTGATGAACTTAGTCGATGAGTCAACCCTCTCAGATTTATCGCTATTATGACAATGCTTGTAAATTAGCTCACAACTGCATAATAAGTTGAAAAGTGTCCTGATTCATGAACAAAAAGTTAGGGTACCGACGCAACACGGCATCCGAACTTCAGATTTGGAAACCTGTGTCGCTCAACAAATCCTCAAACAAATGTACAAAAGCACGTTGGCCAATATTAAGCGTCAACCAGTGGGTACGTGTGCTAAACTCCAAGTTCCCCTTCTTTCAAACTCACCTTCAGTTTAATTTACCCATTGAGTTGGACACATCGCATTAAAAAATATGGAGATAAACATTAACTATTTTTATATCTTCTTGGGGTGTTTCAAGTCATCCAAAATGCACTTGAGTTCAGAACTTCATAATATATAAAATTTTGATATGTATTCAAACATATTCAATGAACCTTTTAGGAGGTCAACAGTCATTATTTGATAATTGTGCGATGTTCTAGGTCATCAAAGCTGTCCCTGAGTTCAGAACTTAAGATCTACAGTAGTAACTATAGCTATTTTAGCTATACAAAGAAACGCTACGTGTTTTACCATATTCAGTGGATATTTTTGAACGTAAAATAGACATTTTGAGACAAACTGATGATGATCTAAGGCAGATTCAAACTGTCTTTGAGTTTAGAACAATCATATCCACAGATGCAACAGTAGGTTTTTGGAATTAACAATATTCATTGAATAATAAAGAAGGCCAATTGACATAAACCAACAGCCTTGGAATATTCTAGGTCATCAAAACTGTTATTAAGTTCACAAAATAAGATCTGCAGTTGTAACAGTAGCTTCCTGGGCTATATATGGTGAAAATATGTGTTCAAGCATATTCAATGAATCTTAGGTTAGGTATCTTTATTAGAGAGATTCAATGAATATTTTGGATGATCAAAAGTGAATATTTCATAACTTTCTGATCCTCTAGGTCATCCAAACTGTCTTTGAGTTCAGAACTTAAAATCTACAGTAGTAACTATAGCTTTTTGGGCTATATAATGTGACTATATGTTTACAAACATATTCAATAAACCTTTTGGAGGTCAAACGTCAATATATTATAACTATCTGATCCTCTAGGTCATTCAAACTGTGTTGTCTTTCATATATCAAGATTTACAGTTGTAACAGTAATATATAGGTCATTCAAAATTACAAGAAATATTCAAACAAAGTCAATTCAAACATATAAAGATTGGACTCGGAAAAAATGCGACACTTTGTTTTGGGTGTAACTTTTTATCGCGTGGCTAAAAATTAATGAAATTTTGGGTAATACTAGTTTAGAGTGTTATATTCATGTGTGCAAAATTTATCGCGATCTGTCAAGTAGTTTTCAAGATGCATTTGAAACAAGAAGAGCTAAGCCAGCAAATCTTGGGCGCAGTGATCGATAATCCTGGCTTGGCTTGGAGGCTTGGAATCCACCATTCCACCGTGTCCCGCGTTGTGAAGATGTTCCAGGAGACGAAGACCATCGAGCGGCGCGCTGGAAGCGGCCGAAAACCGAAAACGGAATACCCAGAGAAGGCACGGAAGATAAGGCAGTACTTTAAGAATAACCCCGAACCTTTCCACCCGAGACATGGCCAAAAAGAATCAATTCGTCGAAGTGGTTCGTCCAGCAGACCATGCAACGGGCTAGGCTACGTGTTTTTAAGGTCAGCAAGGCGCCAAACCGGACTGACCAGCAAAACACGGTGGCCAAATTGCGTGTGCGGAAGCTGTGCCATGACTGGCTGGTCAAGCCAGGCTGTCTCGTCATGGACGACGAGACATATATCAAGGCGGACACCAAACAAATCCCCGGCCTCGAGTTTTTTGTCGGTACGTTACGCATGGACGTTCCGGAAAAGTTCCGGAAGAGAAAAATGTACAAATTCGCGAAGAAGTACCTGTTGTGGCAGGCGATTTGCCAGTGCGGACGGTACAGCAAGCCGTTTCTTTACAACCGGCACCATAAATGGGCGGATTTATCGAGAGGAAGCTTGCAGAAGCGCTTGCTCATCTCTCACCGTGGTCTCACGCTGTTCTGGCCGGATTTCGCTTCGTGCCATTACGCCAAGCCTGTAATGGATTGGTACGAAGCGAAGGGCGTTAATGAGGTCCCGCAGGAGGTGAACCCGCCAAGTACACCAGAACTTCGCCCGATCGAAAAGTTCTGGGCGATAATGAAGAAGAAGTTGAAGAAAAGCAGAAAAACATTCAAAACCGATGAAGCTTTGAAGAAAAACTGGGAGAAATTGTTTAAGGAAGATGGACAAAGCCTCGCCCAAGAAATCATGAGCAGTGTTAAGAGAAATGTACGAGCATTCAGCTTGGAGAGGAAATTCAATAAATAAATTATGCCAAAACATAGTTAATATATAGTTATTTAAATTTAAATTTAAATTTATATTTAAATTTGAGAAGTATCCGATTTAAAATGAGTTTTTGGTGATAACTTTTGTGTGTCTAATTTTTTCCGAGTCCAGTCTTTAGTATGTTCTTTTAAATAATGTGTTGGAATAAGCTAATGTTTGAATAAACTGAGTTGTGTTACCTGTGGAACTGTGTATGAAGCTACTCTCAGTGGAAGAAACTTGGCCCACTCCCATCCATCAGCACAGGCGTAAGAACCAGTTCCAAGGAAGTACATTTTGGTCCTTCGAGTCGGATACAGCTAGTCATTGGAAAGATGGGCACTGGAACAGCGGATGGAATTCCGAACAAGCCAGACACTGACCACCGGATGTGTGCTCCACGCTATGACTTGCTCGTGGTAGGTTTTCTTGGATAATGATGTTGACTCTCCCTTGAGTTCAACAGATTTCGATGGAAGCGAACTCAATACTCGGATCCGTTTTTGTAAAAATTCCGTTAGATCCTTTATCTCCTTAGTGGCTGAACATTCCTTACATCCACGGCGCGTGACGGGATCTAGTCAAGAGCCAAGTATGTCCAATAACTACAGATTTTTGTCATCCTGCGAATGGACAAGCTGATCCAAATTCTGAAGAATACGCTCGGAGTCTTCCAACAAGGATTGAAGCTCAATTGCTGACTCCTTAGTCAACGTAGGTAGCTTGAATCTGGTGGTGCTTGAGTAGTTTGCTGTCGTTGTATCGCTTCGTTATTGTTTCCCAATCTACTTGATAATTCGCCTTTGTAATTGAAAGCGGATCTATCAGAGCCTTAGCTTCACCAGTAAGACACCCTTTCAAGAAGTGAAACTTCTCAACATCGGGCAGATCAGCCTTCCCTTGAATCAATAACTTGTACCAGTCCCGGAAACTCAACCACTCATCAATGTTGCCGTCAAGGTTTTGCAACTTAGTTTGTGGGAGCCGAACGTGTTCTTACGCAACGGTGGCTTCAACGCGAGTGGAATAAGATTACCAAAACGCTTGAATTCATCAAACCAATATCTGATGGCTGCATGGTCCTTATAAACTTCATTCAACTTCACTTTGATTTCCTAAAACATTTTCTCATCTGAAAAAAAGAGAGCGAATCACTGATCGAACTTAACAAATTTCAACAGCTATCAAAAACAATCATACTCGATAAATATGTCTGAAATTTTGACAGCTATTGTTTTAGAGATGGCGTAAAATGATGCCATTTTGCGTCAGTGATGCCATCAGTCGGTAAACGCGGGTACTTAGCATGCAGCTCTCGTAAAGTGAACAGTTATGATCAATTAATGGATGAAATCATTTTAATTTCTCCCATTCCACTACAATGAGCGAAAAAGGTGAATATTATCTCTTCATTTTGAAAACATACACGTCTGCTCAATTTAACTTGATGTTGAATAGTTTTCGAATCACTTCTGTCAAAAATGGAATCACTCAAAGTTGAGTAAATCTGGTTGGAATTGACAAGTCGATGGATAAAAAAATTGACTTAAATTCGATAGATTTTTGTGATATCAAGCTGAACATTGCATTAGGTCCTAAGTAACATCGTGAGATCTTCTTTGTCGACTTTTTCTTCCGTTATGAGAATAACACTCTAATTACACTCTATATTACCATACTGTGTGTTGAAAATGCTTGAGCATGTTTTTACGTAGCCATAGGAACGCAAAAAGAAAGTCGACGAAGTGAGTCTCCCAATGATATTTAGGACCAAATGGCTTGACATGTCGATATGTCAATCTCACTAACATTTGCTCAAATTTGAGTGACTCTTCCTTTAACTAGAATGAGTCGAAAACGACTTACAATCAAATAAAATTCGTGGCCGTGAATGACCGTGTGGGGATTTAGCACATCCCTGGTATCTTATCATTTCATAAAATGAGGCTGTCTAAACATTTCATCTGGAAAAATCACGATACAAAAAATCGAAATCCTGGTGCAGACTTAAGTTCACGATATATATCCTCTATCGAGATAAATTAATGACCGCATCAATCTTGGTTAATCGGCTTCGCCTCATAACGGCGTGTGCCATTTCCGTTTTTTACTCCTTTTATCGGGTGTTAGATGCTGATTTTTCATCACCGTCATCGATTAAACGTCACTGGAGAATTAAGCAACCGTAGCAAATACGAACAACACGGACAAGCAACGGACATTCAGAGAAAATTGGTGGATCAAACTTATAAGAGTGTCTGTGATTTATTTCGCCGAAAGCTTGTCAAAAAACCGGATATCGAATGCAAAACCTATGCAAATGCGTTCCTAAAATTTTTTGACGAACGGATGTAGATCATTAAAGCCAACACAACCGTATTCCTGGTTCAATGAGCTGGTTTGATAACAGGAAATCCATTGGGAAGGTCAGTTAAATGCTACGTTGCACTTGTCAAATATGACTAACAACCGACTGATCAAAGCGACACGAGTGCCACACTGCCGATTGTGAAATTTTCTATTGCTTCAACCCAGCGAGATGATGTGATCTGGATTAGGACACTTATTATCAAGCGATCGACACCTCCACCCAAGCGTGACAGTTCGGCAGGGTGTGCATTTGCACGACACCGCCGCCCAAACAGTACCTACTGCTCAACGGTCCTGTGGGCTGCAGTGTGGTAAACAAACAAATCGGCTACTGGAATATCAACTGAGCACGCCATGATTGACTGAAATCCAATCCACGTGGATTAAGTCGGATTGGATTAGACAACAATACGTCCTTTATGATGGAAAGAAGTGAGCCCGACCCGGAGTTGCTCAAAGTGTCAATCAACCGGAGGGTTCGTAAGAAGCAACGGCAAGGGCCACCGCGCTGCTGAGTGTCGAAATTTACGGTCGAATGGCTTGCCTACGCAGACGATAGACAGATGTTTCTCCGATTGCTCGCATGTTTGCATGCGCTCCTGCTGACAAGTAATTTATAGGGTTCAGATTGTGGAATGACAGCACCGGTTTCATTATCGCCGGTTCGTGTGGGACAGTGCTTTCGATTGAACTGGTGACACGGTTTTTATGATACGGGGTTGTGAAACTGTGGACCGGTTAAGGACCTTGAAATGAAATGGTTGGGTTCGGTCATTGAGATTTTGGGCCTGGGGGTTGAATGGGTGCATTGTGGTTCAGATAATAACGGAGAGATTGATTAGGGTAAGATTGATCAGTATTGAAAATGGAGCTATATGCGTATTTCTAGTAGGGTTATTGATTGCGAGTTTTGGTAATTTTTCAAAGTTAGCGATTTGTTTTTCTTAATTAATTTGAGACCTTTGAGGTAGCCTCGTGCTTTCTGAAGAGGTTGCCTCGGTCGTTCGGTCCATGGCTGCTTGTAACGACGCGCTGGTCTGAGGTCGGAGACTGCCTTTTCCTTGATCTATACTTGTATTCGCTGGTTTGTTATTGGGAATCATTACAGGTATACCTCGATAGTACGTACATCAACTTCATCACTTCAAATCTAAATTGCATAAAGTGAAAGTTGATGTACATTATATCGAATATACTATATGGGCATTCTCGACAAAATCTGGACAAAGATTAAATTCTGATTGTAACAAATTTACTGTTAGTTCAATCCAAAATGCATTTTTTTTTTCATTTAATTGTGCATTATTAGTCATCTCAAAACTAGTTACAGTTACTAAATTAGGCTTCATGAAGAAACTACAACGCAAGTTTTCTCCAGCCATTAGGGCTTGTGCAGATTTCGCTGCAACTGGGTCAGCTGCTGTTGTGCAAGATTTTTAAAAAAATTCTATTGTTGTAGCTTATTGTTTATATTGAGAAAGTTCTCTCTACGCGAGGCAATACCGCTCGATAGGTCGCAACTCCGGGCAGTTAGGTGGATTTACCTCTTTCGGCACAACATGGACTGCATTCGCTTTCTACCATTCCAAAACATCTTTGGCGTTGTGACAAGATGCCAAATCAGGCCGGAATAGCGAGGGAGCGTCATGGCTGCCGTAGGAATGGTAACAGTCACTTCTATGGGCAATTCATACGGTATATTTCTTGTTTACCATTCCGGTAGTGATGGAACTTCGGTTTGATCGACCACAGCTGCATATTGCCTGCCAAACCAAATATGTTTTGTTGGCAGGCTTTTTCACCATTCCGGTACTACTACGCCGTTCGTTGCACGACAGTATAATAAGACATTCTGAAGGCGCTGTAGAGTCTTCCAGCGCATAAGTTTCATCGTCCATTATCACACGAGAAAACTTCGTCAAATTTTCACGATACAACTTGCAGGCGGGTTTTAGCCGTAACATTCTGTTTATCATAACGGTACAGTTTTACCTTGAACGACTTCAAACCTTACCGGTGCCGGAAAAGTGCACGAAAGTTGTGGACATTTTTATTTTAGCCACAGTACGTACCGAAAGATCTGTCTCTTCTGCAACATTTGCTTCACCTTCGCGTCCTTCTGGTGGTTCCTGAGATCCGTTTTTGTTCCACTCCTTCTTTCTGGCTGTTGCTGAAGCGTGTATCCGAAAAATTTATGAACGTTATGAGCGATTAACGCAGGAACACCAAGCTTTTTGCAAATTATCTTACTGACAGATCCGGATTTTCACCGCACGCAATTGCTTTCGCGCCTTGCTCTTCTTTCGACGCCAGCTTCGATCTGGCTGTAGCATCACCAAAAATTGGTTCTATAAACGACAAACAGACCACGTTCATCAGTCTGCGAAATATTTTCACGTGATAATGCCAAGTATTTGAGATATACGTATTGAGGGGTGTCCATGTTTGACGCGAACAAGTTTTAACTGAGCTGTCGTCCGACATTTCGACAGCACATTATCGTCAACCGATTTTAGCAGTTTGAGCGATGCAGGTTCTCCCAACCAAGTGATGCAAGTCGGCAGACTAATTCGCGCACTCACCACGTTGATTCTTCATTGCACTCACTGTAGACCCAGCAAACACACGATCGAATATGATGGGGTAAGAGTGCAAAAGTGGAGGCAATATGCGTACATTTGTGAAACCAAATGGACGCATGTACGTATATCGCCTCCACTTTGTGCCATATCGCTATCATATACGATTTGTGTTCTGGGAATGTGAGCAGCATCGTTCGTTCAAAGACACAGCCTTGGTCCTCCATGAATATTGTCAAAGCTGTTCGTGACCATAGAGGACTACTGATCTGAGTAATGTCTTGTGGAAGGGCAATGTTGTAGTTCGGCAAACTTTGCTCTATATTGGCATCCTCTATATCCCGGCTCTGCGCGGTGTCGTTATCGGCGGTAGCCAATGGTCTAGAAATTCTAGAACCATCTTGATTTCATACATACGATGTGAATCCATGATAGGAGGCTAACATTGTTATCTCGTGAACCTCTTTCTCTCAAGTATTTTGTCTAATCCCCATTACTTCCAGCCTTAATTGAAAACCATTTCAAATCCAAACAGTATTTTTTCTGTAACTATGAAAACAAATATCTACTGATTGCTTTTCGAAGGTTTTTGATAACATCATTCCGAAGATAATAATGGCAATTAACCTGTTTTACGATAGTTTGACCACAAACAATCTTATATAAGACGACAAAAGCTAGGTCAATACTGACTATATCCCCAAGGATACTCAGAACATAAACTGGATGTGATCATTGTAAGCTTAACAAATTTATTTGTTTTTATTTTAATTCTCATGTGATTGTACGCATCGCCTGGATTTAAATTTGATAATTGTCATGAACAAAACCTGCAAAAGCTTCGGTTGACCATATGTCTGGGGCATCAAAGCGGTATTTATAGACAGGTTACTCAAGCGCACATCAAAGGTCTCCTTACACTTCGCTCCCTATCAATATACGAGTCAGAGATTTTAAGTTTCCTTTCACCATCAGCAAAGTATGTCCATTTAGAATCCGGAATAATAAAGTAGTCTGTATTTCGGTAACGGATTGATGTACATATAAGTTTAATTAATAAAAACAAGATGATTTCATTGTACTTTAAGGAAAAAAGCTGCGTAATAAATCATTTCTCTTCAATTCTAGCAAAAGAAATGCCGCTTTCATTTTTATTCCTCCCATCAAACGCTGCACAAATCCGGAGTCAACATCCTTGGCACATTTGTTCCCGCATTTTGGTCATCTGAGTCGCGTCCGGAGCCGTTTTCCACTTTTCTTAAACTTCCGCTTCCTTATTGCCCAAAATCTCTCGATGGTAGAACTGCAGGCCGTTGGTGGATTTATGTTTTTATCGATGAAATCTACGTGATTATCGCGGGCTGCCACTGGATGACTTCCGGGCTGTAATTGGCAACTCGCCAAATCTGGAAAAAAAAAAAGCCACAGGACCTTTATGAGCTTTGATGTCAAGCAGTACGCGGTTTTGAGGGCATTCTTGTACCCCAGCTTTGATTCCATCGTATTATTCGTCCCGAACACTTTGGTCTTTGCTCTGGCTACTTATCCCTTGCCAAATCATCAGTTTTTTGGCAAATTTGTCGCAAAGAACATCTTCTCGTGCCTTCGCCATGCTTAAATTTTTGGCCAGGAAGCTCGAAATCCATTTTGACGTAGGTTTCATCGTCGATGAGCAGGCATCCCTTGGTACTTCGGCAAAATCTGCTGGTACAATTTTCGATATCGAGTTTGGTGCTTCAACATTCTGTTTGGTTGCTTGCTGGCTCGATGAGAACGATATCCTGCTTGCAAAACCGTTCTTGAACGGTACTGCGAGCAGCAGCGTATTTTTTTGCGATTTCATTATCTGATAGTCCAAGAGTTACTCTGACGGTTCTCAACACCTTCTGGTTCAGCTTGCGGTCTATGTTCCAGTACGACGCTTACCTTGAGGCCCTCGATCCAGCTCTTTCGCTTCCTAAAACGTTTGAGCACATCATACATGATTGATTTGGCGATTTACAACGTTTTTACGATTTTGTTACGCGGACCACGTTGGATTATCAACGTAAGTGTGTAGAATTTTTTTCTCTACATCTGAAATAACTTTTGACTCACTGCAGGAAACACCGTGAAATTTATACCACAGAAAGTGGGTAGCAAGTGGACAAACCGCTGTAAAAGAATTCACCGGCAGTCACTCCCGTGCCGCTGCAACCTGTCAAGTGATTCCGGATTCGAATTGGACAGAACTTTGGTGCCGAAATAGGACATGGGGTTCACTTAAACATATGAATAAATAAATCGGATTTATTCCTCCTTCCCTTGTTTTTAATGACCTTCATCAGTCGTCTCCGGCACTGAAGTGATGTACGGTCAAGAACATCATGCTCAATTCTTTGACAATAGCAGTTCAGGTTGAAGAAGGGTGTCAAACATACGCCCATGTTTGAAAACTCTTCGGGAAAGAAGAACCCAAAATTCTCGATTGAATGCAGATCTGGGCTACATGCTGGCCGTTGAACTTGAGGGATGTATATGATACTATTCGCAAGAAACGATTTCGCGTAACGTGCAGAATGGCAAGCGACGTTGTCTGCTGAAATATCATGTTGTCATACATAATATTTTCACCAGATAGGACAAAACTTCGTCAGGCTGCACATACTTTTAAGAATTCATTTTGATCGAAATAGAAACCTTACACTGGTGTTTTTCAACCAAGACTAAGAAGTACCCTCTCCAAAAAATTTATCGGTTCCCTTTGTGACGTCTTGCGTCTTATATCTTGCCAACAGTGAGTTG
Organism: Aedes japonicus; assembly: GCA_034211315.2. NCBI lineage: Eukaryota > Metazoa > Arthropoda > Insecta > Diptera > Culicidae > Aedes > Aedes japonicus. Next base: position 38,703 of record JASCZW010004383.1, read on the forward strand.
ATCCATCCGTTGGTCCATGGGTCAGGCTAAATTGAATTTCTTTCACCGCTATACACCACATTTTCCCAAAATTGATACTTCTCTGCAAATTCCAATCTTGCTTTTTTATGTCGATGCAATTAGCGAGGGAGCGCACACACTTTTACTATATTCGGTGTAATTATCACACGTTTAAGGAACAAGTAATCACCGAAACTGTATGTAGTAAACAGGACATGACATTAAACACGCAAAACTGAAAAACAGAAGTTTGTGCAAATAAACCAATTTTAAAGAAATTGCTCATTTTCAGTTGTCCCTTATATATAAATATTTCCATTCGGTGTAGGCCGAATAAAAGAGCTGGGTTATGGCCCAAACACAATGATAACGGCAACGGAAAACGGCAAAGCCCGATCTGGAGTATGACTGCTTGTCGGTGACAGGACTCATCAAAGTCATTTACAGCAACTGACAAAATTGCCGTTTTCCATTCCCGTTTCCGTTATCATTGTGCTTGGGCGATAACATTACATCCCGTTACCTTAAATCAGTAAATCATGATTAAGAACTAAAAGCCAATTGTAAACAATGATATTTAATGTTGATACTCCATACCTTCTGCTCAAATATGAAAGAGACGGGTTAAATAAAACACTGACGGTGAATTATAGGAATAGGGTATATGCACGTTAAGAAAAAAGTACCCAGCGGAGCAGTTAAGTGTGGAAAGCCAACTTTGGGAATAATGGTGTTTACCAACCGTTGGGTACAAATTACTTAGTTTTGGATCAAATTTTACCCAAAACTAAGTTATTTTAACCCGACCGTAGTTAAACATGATTATACCCAAAGTTGGCTTCCCCCACTTAACTGCTCCGCTGGTTACTTTTTTCTTAGCGTGTGGGTTTATGAACAAAAAAATATTTCAAAAAAATCAGGATTGCCAGTTTTTTTGGGAAACTCCAATTGAAAATTTTAGTTTTTCACACAATTACCAATTTCAAAAATCCATCACTCAAGAACGGAGCATCGTAGAAATTTTTTTTTTCCTAATTGTGAGGAATTTTTTCTCAAAAACCTAAACAAGTTTTATCCAAAACAAAATTCCACAACAAATTTTCACAGTGGAGCAAAACTCCAGAGAAAAGTAGAAAACTATGGCCTAAAGCATGGAACATTTTCAAAAAAAATTTTTTCTTGTTTAACAAAAAATTGAGTGCGGCTTTTTTGCTGGTCTTGAGTAATGTTTGAAAAACTAAAGGACCTCCATATAGAACTCTGAAAACTGTCGTCTTTTACACGTCGTCTTATACACACGGTTTTAGTTTTTTAAACATTACTCGAGAACTAAAAAAATATCACCTTCAAATTTCTACCAATTGAAGCTTATGTGTTGATCAATTAAATTTTTTTTCTGATTTTCCAATATTTACCTCTTGGTTTTTCCGACTTTTCTTTGAAATTTTCCTCCACAGTGGAAAATTCATTATAATTTGGGATTTTTGTTTTGTACTGCAATACTCCGTTCTTGAGTTATGAATTTTTTGCTATCAGAGGATTAAAACTGAAGTTTTTATGAATGTCTTTCAGTGTTTCAGACATTACTAAAAAAAAACCTCCCCAAATTTTCACTATCTGAAGCTTAGGGTAGACAAGAGATTTTTTATATTAAATTTTCCTTGATTTAGGTCATAGTTTTTCCGACTTTTCTCAAAGGTTTTCCACCACTGTAAATTTTTTTATAAGAAATACTGCAGCGCTTTCTCTGCAGCAAGATCATATGATGTTGTCAAAAACGACAAATGACATTCTAAGAAACTTTATCTAAAACGACAACTGTATAGAGCTTAACTTAGCAAAGATAGACGGTGGCACCATCTTTGCGGTGAGATCTAGAACTAATATGATAATCTCATAGGACGACAAATGACATACTAAGAAACTTTGTCGAAGATGACAACTCTCTAGAGCTGCACTTGGAAAACATAGAATGCAGCACCATCTCTGCGGCAATATCTGGAACTAATAAAGTCAAAAGGCGGCAAACGACAAACTTCGAAACTTTGTCCAAGACAGCAATCCTCTCGCGCTTCATTTAGCAAAGATAAGCTACAGCGCCAAGTTGTGCCCAAGGGCAATAACCCTCCCAACACGCCAGAGCTCCACCCAGTCGAAAAATATTGGGCCATCGTCAAGCGGAACCAATCAGTCTTTCAGAAGCTTCTAACGGACACTGTAGTACACATTTTGGTAAGAACAAATGGACAATTAAACCAGATTGGGCACCATCACAAGGAGCAAAAAGAACACCGAAAGTCTTTATTAGGCTTCTCCCGAGATATTTGACCTAAGATGATTGGCGATTTATAAATTTATGACTAAACAAGTGAACACGCATAATATTTCCTCACCCTAAATGACTCGTAGAAGCGTGAGGTCCCTTCGTGGTTATCAACTCACCTTTTGTCCTTTTCCTTATTTGTAATATTTAAGTTTAGAAAAAAGTGAAGTTTGATCATACATATAATTACACTTAATTACACGATTGATCATTTTTTCCCGATGCACCCTTTAGAGAGATTAATTGATTGATAAGTTTGAAAAGCAAACGAAGAACTACCCTAGTCTATTCCACTCTGTGCACCCCTGAACCCAAACCAATGACGTGAAACGCCTTATGTTCCTAATATTGATAAAATTTTATCTGAGCTTTAAAACAAACCATTTCGCAAATTAAACGCTCTCCTTCTTTTTGGACCCACCCAGCAGCGTTACGTCTGATCACTTCAAACACGCCACTTATCGTCAAACGACATCGCATTATGAGGCTCCACCACTTTGAAGACCCACGCCCTAATGCCTAAATTTTGTCCACGATAATTGTCCTGCTGTCTTCAGAAATCACTCAAAGATAAATGACGAAATCACCACATTTGGCATTTTGACACCCGTCAAACTTGAGCTTGAGAAAAGGAAAACAATAAAAAGAAGACAGAGACCAATTTTTCGCAACTAAAACTCGTTTCCTGGGGGAAAACACCCGCTGCAGATGCAGCTGATCAGGTCAAAAATAGCAGCATCGGGCTTGTGTTGGCTGTTATCGGCTGGTTTGATGGTTGCCCCGCGTCCGTTGATCTGCGAAATGCAGGGCCCAAAACCAGTTTACGAAATTTGTTTTCTGCTGTATTTTAGTCAATAACCACTTCGTGGCACACTTCTTAGATAATAAATCCTCCAAATGATCTAATGCAATCCACTAGCGACCGACCGGCAGACTCCGCCGGTTGACACCAATGCATACGTTTAATCAGCTGCTCTAGAAAAGTCCGGTCCCAAGCCGAACGGAGCTGCATCTCCATCAAGGTCAATCACGCGATTGGCAATTCGGGCTTTTACGACTCGCTGTTTTGGGGTGGAGACTCGCAGGATGGGTTTCTGGGTTAATTCCCCACCCGTTCGAAGGTTCAAGGTCTCTAACGAGCAGTCAATGGATTGCGTGTCGATGATGGCGGCGGCGGCGGCGGTGTAGGGATTGGGGCCGACGATTATTTGCTTTTCAAAATAAACGGTCATCTCTTTTTAAGCGACGGCTGTGGTTCCATAATATGGCGGCAGCTGTGGGATCGTCTGGCGCTTGTCAGTTTTGGGGCTTTTCAAGAGACAATTTATTGCGCATTTTTTTAAAACTCCCTTCGAGGGGCCTTTTCAGACGGATACAGCACCATTGTGGAGCGTTGGAAATTTTATTATTGCAGTTTTATCGCTTCTGCCAGACGGAGAGTGGTTGCATCAGATGGGTAATATATACCGAATTGTGGGTAATTTGTTATCGTGGGATGGAACTTTCGATTGTGTGGCTCCCACTACAACTTGTACAAGCACTTATCTCATTCATTTAAATATAGAAACACATTCGCGGTGACATCTTCAGCAAGCAGTTCACGGACAAGAGGTTTAGCACCCGTCCCAATGAGGAAGACATTTCTACGGCTGTCAAAATTGTCACTTGTCGATGGCAGATTTCGGCTCACTCGATTTGTCACCCGTCGTACACGAATAGAATGAGAATCTTCAACGATTAGCAAAAAGACGGCTAATGTATTCCACGACGCCACACGCGCCATTTCAGCAACAAATCCAATTCATTAGCATTATGTCTCGCCGCGCTGTTAATAATCGGTCATTGGACATGGACAGCGCATCCATCATAATACGAGCGGTGTGCTAAAACCAGTCACGTCCCAACATCGGCTTGTATCCCAGCATCCGATTAAGTAATATCCCTTATTCATGAGTCGCCGCAACTGGGATTATGAAAAAGTAAACAGTTATTATCGAATCGCCACCCGCCACGTGGCCGGTGACGCTTTTCCTCAACTGTAGGTTGCGATTGAAATTCATTAGAAACCCATTTATCATGGGCCAAGAAAAAGAAGAATGACAACACACCAATAAACTAAACAAGGAACTTGAAGAATGCATTGTTCCACCTAGGCTTTGGTGTGGCTGAAAATGCTTCGACGGCGATTAATTATGCATTATAGTTAGTGGAGGGACAATGTGCATGAATGGACGGCGTACGATTAGAAACGGCTAGAGTGGAAAGCACCTAATCAAGCAACGGCTATTTACAATGATGGCATCAAAGTTCGGATTGCAAGGACGACCAGTCCGGTGTCTCCCGCGCTGTGGAATAACTGTTTGTTGATGCAATATCAACGGTTTATTCATAGTGGTCGGGTGATGCGATGGGTTTGCGAAAGGTTACTGTGCATATTTGCTCTCAGACCCAATGCGAACTCAGGAAGGTTTTGTGTGGCTAGAGTAGCAACTTTACCCGTGGTTGTTTGACGATCGACGACCCCAAAGAATGCATTTGATTTCGTGCGCACTTGGACAGGTATTGTAGGAAACTGAAAATCGCAGTAGACCGCGTTTATCGAGCTCTGTTGTTTACAATCGGGAGAATTTTCTGCAACGAAACTGAATTGTACTTTTTAAGAAACTAAAGGGCGATACGGTCAAAATTTGGTCAATATCAACTTGACGTATTTCTTTCAATTTTGCATTTAAAAAACCTGAACACCCCTCATTTTGAAGGTGTGTGTGTGTGTAGCATGTTGCTCCTATTTTGATTTTGGAATTCACTCTTCAGTTGTCAAAATGCCGTCCAAGCAAGAAGAGCAGCGTATCAAAATTTTGCTCGCGCATCGCGAAAATCCGAGCTACTCACACGCAAAGTTGGCAAAATCGCTAAAAGTTGCCAAATCAACCGTTACAAATGTAATTAAAGTGTTTGGGGAACGTTTGTCGACAGCCAGGAAGTCTGGATCGGGGGGAAATCGAAAACCGGAAGCCGCTGAGACGACAAAGAGAGTTGCCGGTAGTTTCAAGCGAAACCCTAACCTATCTCTCCGAGATGCCGCAAATAAGCTGGGTGTATCGTCTACAACCGTGCATCGAAAAACGAGCCGGACTATCGACTTACAAGAAGGTAGTGACTCCAAATCGCGATGATAAACAAAATACGACGGCCCAAGCGCGATCCCGGAGGCTGTACACGACGATGCTGACGAAGTTTGACTGCGTGGTAATGGACGACGGAACCTACGTCAAAGCCGACTACAAGCAGCTTCCGGTACAGGAGTTTTATACGGTAAAAGGAAGGGGAAAGGTAGCAGATATTTTCAAGTACACGAAACTGTCAAAGTTCGCAAAGAAATATCTGGTTTGGCAAGCCATCTGTACCTGTGGCTTGAAAAGCAGCATTTTCATAGCTTCCGGGACTGTCAACCAAGAAATTTACGTGAAAGAGTGTTTGAATAAACGTCTGCTGCCTTTCCTGAAGAAACACGGTTGTTCCGTACTGTTTTGGCCGGATTTGGAATCTTGCCATTACGGTAAAAAGGCCATGGAGTGGTACGCCGCCAACAACGTGCAGGTGGTTCCCAAGGACAAGAACCCTCCCAACACGCCAGAGCTCCGCCCAATTGAGAAATACTGGGCTATTGTCAAGCGGAACCTAAAGAAGACCAAAAAAACTGCTAAGGACGAGCAGCAGTTCAAGGCAAACTGGCTTTCTGCGGCGAAGAAGGTGGACAAGGTGGCTGTACAAAATCTGATGGCAGGGGTCAAGCGTAAGGCCCGGCAATTCGGATTTGGAAAAGCGGAAGCCTAACTGAATATTTTTCCTGAATTTTATACTAATTGAACTTGAAAAAGAAATTTAATTTGATTTTTTAAATAAACGATTTCACCGATTTAAACGCGTTTTCCCTTGACCAAATTTCGACCGTATCACCCTTTA
>JASCZW010004384.1:0-51631 GCA_034211315.2 Aedes japonicus
TTGAAGGACTTACACGGCCGTGGTAGAAAATCATGTACGTCATACCCAAATTTGGACAATCAAATTTAAAAGTTTTCAAAGGAAATAAAGGAGGTATCTGTCAGAGATTGCGCCAAAAATTGTGGAACGACGATTGAAATGGTCCAACGTGTAAAGGAGCGAAATTCCCTGAACACGTACCGGAAATAAAAATGTCCGAAAAGCAGCCTAATCAGGTGGATTCCGTGAAAACTCTGGCTCTGAAGCTTTACGACGACGTTTTGAGCAAAAATGACATATACATTATCATGGATGACGAGACGTTCGTCAAATTGGACTACAGAGCACTTCCATGGGGCACAGTTTTACACCGTGAAGCGTAGAACGAATGTCCCAAATTCGGAGAAATCGATTTTTCGCGAAAAATTTGGACAAAAGGTGTTGGTTTGGCATGCAATTTGCCAGTGCGGCATGAAATCGACACCTTTTTTCACTACCGCCAATATGAACACCGAAATGTATCGGAAGGAATGTCTGCTGAAACGAATTCTGTCGTTAATCCGAAAACACAATGATTCGACACTGTTTTGGCCTGATTTGGCATCTATGCGCGTGCCACCATGGACTGGTATGAAGAGAACAATGTCCAATTTGTGGAAAAGGCGATGAATCCTCCAAATTGTCCGCAAATAAGGCCCATTGAGAAATGTTGGGCTTTGATGAAAGGAAAGCTGCGGAAGAATGCAGGAACAGGTGACATCATTAAATTCGAAACGGAACGGTTGTGCAAATCCTCATGAAGAACATCAAGAAGATCTACGAACAATTAAATGAATACTTATGTCATGGTCTTTTTTGATCAATAAACAATGCATATGAATTTGAGTTGCGAAATAAATAAAACATATGTACATACAGCAATTTTTAGGTGAACTCATAATTAACGATACAGTCCTTATGAAGTATTTCGGTTAAAATAAGATGGGTATAACTTCATTATTTTTTAATTTTGAAATACAGCAGAAATAAAACATCTGCCTACACAGAGAAAAATGAATTTGAACAAACGCTTATAATCACCCCTCGTATAATTTCAAGCCGAAGCAAGCGTAAGCAACGTAAATGTTTGCAAACTTTCATACAGTATTCAACATTGTTAGCAATGTTCAATAAAACTGACCTGGCTCCAGAGATATCTGACTTAAATTTACATGAACGATCTCATTAATATATGCTAAATCTGGCATTCTCTTTATCTGCATTAGATAACGCAGAAAATTAATTGTTTCTTTTTATCTGTGTATCCAATAAAAACGAGCACCCTTGTGTTGTTAATTTATTCCGCCATTCGGTTAATCTATTCGGCTTCCGTAAAAATCTTGCTAGAACAAATTCCGCCGAACGAAACAAACGCCACAAATTGACATCATCTTCACTTTCCCCACGAGACGTTAAAGCAGATGCTCGTGGCTTAGAAGAGGTTAGAATGATGAACCCAAGAAGGCACCAGACAAAAGTTCAGCAATTTCGCAAGCTCAGCAGGAGACGCACGTGCGTCGAACTATCGGAACCAACTCCTCACGTACATCCCCACCCCAACCATCCAAACGAATATTCAAATCATAAACTCATCAAGAAGTCTACTTAAAATCATGACCGAGATGGCAAATTATGACAAGATTAGCCCCGAGAACCGACGCCTGCTGCGACGGAATGTAGCTTGTTTTGCGTCCCGTCGGGTTGGAATTTGCTTGACGATAACAAACTTCGAGATCGTGACCGTATGTGTGACAGAAAAGTTCTCGCCTTTATCGCTGTCAAAACTATAACTGGATCGACAGTGTTGCCTCCAGAAAAGAAACTATTCAAAGATATCCAGACAAATCCTGTTTCATTATAAACTCGCTGTCTGCTTCAGCACGTTCCTCTGGAGGGAGTTTCATTAGCCAGTGCGATGAGCCCTGAAGAGGATTGAGGATAGCGGGAGGGTGCAGATTTATTACGATTTAAATCTTTCACGTGCACTATTTAAGACTTCATAACGCTTATTTTCCTCTCACTAACTTTCCGTGCGCCAGCATCATCATCGCCATCATCGTTCTTTCGGATCAGAACCTGGGTGTTGTGGCACTGCACGACCGACGACGGAGTGGCTTCATGTTTGTTAAGACCACAACGACTCTGGGAAAACTTTTCCAATCTTCATGAGCTGCAATTTCTCTCGGTGGTGTTATTAAATGTGTGTACTCTTCGGTGATGGCGATGGCGTTGATGATGATGATGATGATGATGCGACGTCGTCCTCGTCCCCGGCCTGGTCCACGGTTGGGGACGGCATTAACGAAGTGTATGTTTGCCCGATGGAGTAGTTTTTTGGGGCTTTTTCCAGGGATGAGCTGAAGTGTTCCTCTCCGGCAACACGGAGGAAGAATAATTTCACGGACTTTATGATCGTCGAGTATCCATGCGGTGCCATAAGTGAGGTAGGATCAACTGTGGGGAAAGTTTAAATTAGTTAATGAAAGCAATTTCTAGGGAGGATTGGTTAGCGTTTATGTACGATAATCAGACTGCTATTGGTTAAGGCATTGTCGATATTTACACAATACTTACACTGAAAATTAATTTTCGTTTATGTTACGAAAGCGAAGGTAGGACTAACTAATCTATTCGTTGTTTTCTTCAACGGAACTGATTTGTACTTTTTTAAAACTACATTTAATGTATTTAATGCCACACGTGCAACTGTCTAATGAACTAACCTTTTGTTTACATAGAGAGAACATACAGTTAATTTTACGAAAACGATACAATGAGCTACGAGTAATTTGTTACCAATAAAAGAAACGTTTCTTGGGCGGTTGCATGAACGACTGAGAGATCTACTTTATCGACTAAAAATATAATTGAAAAAAAGAAGCTCAAACACGAGGAGTTGTTCATCGTTTTATTTTTAATGTTTCTGACATGGGGTTCAATCCTATATTTTTAGGAAGAGCTGTTATTGAGTCCGTGGTTGTTTTAACTAGATCGTGTTGACTCCTGAGAAGCTACTTGATTATAGTGCATGACGTTCTAACTCGACAGCGTTTTCATTTCTATTTCGGGATAAATTAGTGATTCCCGCCATCCCAGCAACATTTATGAGTACAATCGAAGAGAAGCAGCGATTGGCTGGTGTTCATGAAATTCATGTTGTGCATTGCACAAAAAAGGTGGGATGATAGCATTCCGCTCGATAATAAGCAACATGAATGTTTCATACAATTTACGAGACATTTGTTCTATGTACAAAATCTAGGGGCAAGACACTGAGCAATCTGAGTAACTCTGAGCAGTTATGAACATCTCTCATTCACTGGATTCATATTGTGCTATTCAACATTCCTACCTTCTGTTAAGCTTGGTTTTGACAGTGAAATTGCATAATCAAAACAAGAAAGTTCTGTCGTGAATGGTTACCATATCAACATTGTGGTAATCGTCACCCGCTAGACTTAGTAGATAATAATTTGTGTAGATTGTACTATTTTCAGCTTGGTTCGAACATGGGTCGATCCCCCAGCCCGAGCTCAGCATATTGCTAGCCCCCATCTACTATTCACCTGAAGCCGTCCCCGTGTGAAAATTAATTAGTCGTGCTATCATCAGCTCGCCATCAGTCGCTATATCTTGGGGAGAAGAAAATCATAAAGTGAGCAAATTTGATGAATCCTGAGTTATTTTGAAGGAAAAAAATTACTCCTCAGATAGCTGTCTTGCCCCTTGTACAAAATATATATTTACGAAACGAGTGAAAGCTTATTTCAAGAATAAATTTTCAGTGTAGCAAACATCGAATTATCGGAAACAAAGTAAGCGTTGGCTGCAAGTGAACGTGTTTATACTTCACTGTCATATTTTTTCTCTCCATTCTGCGAAAATTTCCAAACGGAAAATCTATTGATAAAATTTATGTGAAAGTAAGAAAATATAGTCTGCGTGCTTAGTGAATATCTATCCGCAACGCAGTGACAATCGTTTGCTCTAGCAGTATCAAAGGAAATGGACTTTTTCTGTAAGAAAATGAACAATCAAATCTTTTATGCAGTGGTTAAAAGGAAGCAGGTGCAGGTGTGCGGTCAACACCATTGAATCCAGCGGTTAAATTCAAGGATCGACACAATGGAGTGAGAGATACCTTCTTCACCTAGCCCTGCATGCGGATTTGGTACCCAAGCAACGCAAATGTTTTATAACGGTTTAAAATACTTAAATATGACTAGATTTGGTTATATAGAAGTTTACTCAACATTAAATCATGAAGATGTGTTACTCGGGTAGTAAGTATTTTAAAAGATGGAGGTTAGTGTTAACCAACATTAATCAACAATTAGTATCAAAACATTATTAAATCAGACTCACTCATGTCTCATTAAAACTAGAACCAATACAAGCGTTTGTTGTTGGACGCGGTACGGAATGTAAGCACAATTGTGTTATTATTTGGATAAGCTTGCAAAACACGTTTTACTGCGCCATACTATCATCATTTTCACTGGTAAATCTCTATACCGAAACAAATAAGCTATAGATCTCTACTTGATATAGATATGGTATTTACTTTATTCATTTATATATTACTAGCTGAAGCTAGCCCCCCCCCTTCAGAAGACGGAAGAATCTCAAATCTCTCAGAAATATGTCTCTCCTTCAAAAAAATCCACATGCCAAATTTAAATTCATTTGCTTTATTAGTTCTCGCGTAATGCAAAAATTTGTGTTTCATTTGTATTAGAGATCCCTCCCTCCCACATTCAGAAGGCGGAGGAGTCTCAAATCACCATAGAAACATTTTTCTCCTTCAAAAACCACCATATGCCAAATTTGTTTCCATTTGCTTAGTTCTCGAGTTATGCAATAAATTGTGTTTCACTTGTATTGGAACCCCCCTTCCAAAAGGCGGAAGGATTTCAAACCATCATAGAAACAATTTTCTCCTCCAAAAACCTTCATCTGTCAAATTTGGTTCCATTTACTTACTTAGTTCTCGAGTTAGGCAGAAATTTGCGATTCATTTCTATGGGAGCCCCCACCTCCCCTGCCATTCAGAGGGCAGAGGGGTCTTAAACCACCTTCAAAAAAATCCACATGTGAAATTTGATTCCATTTGCTTTAATAGTTCTCGAGTTATGCAGATGAGTCACAAATCACCATAGAAACATTTCTCTCCTTCAAAAACCTCCACATGCCAAATTTGGTTCCAGTTGCTGGATTTTTTCTTGAGTTATGCAGAAATTCGTGTTTCATTTGTATGAGAGATTCCCCCTCCACTTTCAGAAGGCGGAGGGGTCTCAAATAATCATAGAAACATTTCTCTCCTTCAAAAACCTCCACATGCCAAATTTGGTTCAATTTGCTTGATTAGTTCTCGAGTTATACAGAATATTGTATTTCATTTGTATGGGAGCGCCCCTTCCAAGACGGGGAGGGATCTGAAACCATGATAGAAACCTTTTTTGTCTATAAAACCTCACACATGATAAATAAGTTTTCTTTTGCTTGATTAGTTCTCGAGTTATGTAGAAATGAGTGTTTCATTTGTATGGGAGCGCCCCTTTCCAGAGAAGGGAGGGGTCTTTAACTACCATAAGAACCTTCCCCGGCTTAAAAAATCTCAGCATACAAAATTTCACGCCGATCGGTTCAGTAGTTTTCGAGTCTATTAGGTTCAGAGAGACAGACAGACAGACAGACAGACAGAAATCCATTTTTATATAAATAGATTGATTTTGTGTACAATTCATTCTTAACTGGCGGCCAACAGTTGTAAAGACGTGGTGCGTAGGGTTTTAGTACCGGGAGTATCGGTACCGGAATTCCCGGGAGTACCGACCAATTTTCGGTACCAAAATACCGGTACTGGCTTAATGAAAGTACCGGTATTTTCGGTACTAAGCAAACAATTTTGGAGTGGAAACTAAAACTTCCGGTGGTTAAAACCACATTTTTTGTATGCAGCAGCTAGTGAGAATGATATTTTTTTTTACTAAAATTTCAAACACTTGACCCACTGTGCAACCTTGGCAACTCAGTTCGATTTTGAATGACAAGATTGACAAGCAGCTGTGGCTCGCTAAGTTTATTTATATTCATACGTATAACACCAATACCACTACAAATCATCTTTGCATGAATGCAGACGTGACGTACTTCTGTCAGATGATTGAAACTTTCATTGTCCAGTATTGTTTACGGTGGTGAATAGAGTGATCAGTACCATTGAAGATGGAATTTGAAGCAATTCGAAGCTTTCTTCGTGGAATTCAAAACCGTGGTGTTGCAAAATGTGCTAAGTGTTCCAAAGTGATCAAATGCGAAGGTTCGAGTACCTCCGGATTGAAAAAACTTCTCAAAGGAGTACATCAAATCAATTTGGACAAACGTCCGGCGTCCGATGACGTACCTCAAGACAATCAAACCGCAACGACATCGTCACATCCCAAAAAGATCGTCACACTTCATCAGTATTTTTCCAAATCGTCCCCGTTTGAGGCCGCTTGGGCAAGGATGGCTGCTGAGGAAAATATTCCATTCGAGATATCCCCAAATCACCGGAAGGTATCAGGTTGAAGGTCAAAGCCCACTACATTTTTGTTGTTGGGGGGCACCCAAAGGAGTTTGGTGAAATCAGGAAGCAAGGCCGTAAGATTAGTATCACTTTCGATGAGTGGACTTCAACTCGGAACCGTAGATACATGAACGTAAATGCTCATGACGGTCAGCACACCTGGAACTTGGGTCTGAAAAGGATAGTAGGATCAATGGATGCCGAGAAATATGTCAAGCTGTTGGAAGAGATCTTGTCTGAGTATGGCTTATCCTTCACCGAAGACGTTGTAGGAGCAACGACAGATGGTGCATCTGTAATGAAGAAAGTCGGAAGATTAATTCCCGCGGATCATCAAGTTTGTCTTGCACACGGGATACACCTTGCTGTCATGAGTGTGTTTTATTCCCGTAATGAACCAACATATAAATCAACGTGAGCAGAGCGGAGAAGGTTTGTTTATTTCAAATTGTTATCTTTATAACTGAACTTCTAGGTAATTTCTCGAATTTTAGGTTCCAACGATGCTGATTCACACTCTTCTACCGATGATGAGGATGACGATGACGGTGAGTTCGTGCTAGAAGATGCGGAATGCGATGAAGCGGAATTGCGGCCTGAATACCACGCTACCATAAAGAAGCTCCGTGGAATTGTAAGAACTTTCCGCAAATCACCGGTCAAGAACGACGACCTCCTTCAAAAATACGTCCAGCAGGAGTTTGGAAAAGAGATGCCGTTGGTTATCGACGTCAAAACACGATGGAATAGCTTGTTTGACATGCTTAAGAGATTCTACGTCGTCAGAAACGCGGTACAGAAAGCGATGATCGATCTGAAAGGACAAGTAAAGCTGATCATGACCGAAAATGAAATGGATTTGGTTCGGGAAATCATGAACGCTCTTGAACCCATCAATGCTGCTGTTGAACAACTGTGTCGGAAAGATTGCTCATTGTACGAAGCGGATGTGGCATTACACTTTATGCTCGAACAACTTTCTTGTCAGGAGACCGCTATCACCAACAAGCTTTTCGAAGCGCTCAAGCAGCGAATTGCAGAAAGACGCTTTGAATACGCTGACCTTTTTTGAAGAACACTGCAGTTATAACGTCAATCAGCAATGATTTTGGTGTATTTTTCAAAACGCCGAAGACTACTTTGATTAAACAACCTGCCAAGATAATCAAACGACTGAACGGTGTTAAAACACATGAACCAATGGATTCGACCGTAGCTCCAACTGCTGATGGAGTAGATGCTGGTGAATACGAGGCTTTGACGATGAAACAGAAATTTCAACGGAGGATGCAGCAGTCAAAGGTAAGCGAGAGTGTTCCTGTAAGTTCGATTACTGAACCAGGATTCGTAAAGATGGTAAGATAAGAGTAACTTACTACGACTCAGAAAAGCTGAAAGGAAAATACTTGTCAATGCTTCATGATTCACAAGCAAAACTTCTGTACGCTCAGAAAGATCATTCTCTGTTTCTGGAAGCTTCACTACTAAAATACGATCCCGTATATCTGACGAAGCATTGAATATGCTGTGCGTTTTGAAAGCATATTTCAAGGATAAGGACAAGCCCCAAGACAAGTGTTGAATACATACAAAGCAATGAATAAAGTTTGAATCGTTACCATCAAATCCTGACTTTTTATTGATTTTAAAGATTTTCGAAAAAAAATCTTCCAGTACCGGTATTTTCCCGGTAATCCCGGTACTGAGTACCGGGACCCGCCAAAAAGGGTCGGTACTAAAAACCCTAGTGGTGCGCAGAGAGAAGCGGGTCTACGACACATTTTTGGCGAAATGTTGAGTGGAAGTGTAATTATGTCTCCAAAGACTGACACATACGCAATCTGACGAAAGATGTGTTTGAATGAATTTATTTTCACATCTCTTTCAACTCATTTTCATGTGCTTAAGGACGCTTGCATGTGTCGGTCTCAGCTGACAGAAATTTACACGACATTTTGGTAGTGTGTATGTGTGTAGCCGTGTATCACTGAAAAAAAAATGAATTTTCATTTCTTTTCTTTTCCTAGACCTTTAATTTTCGAGCATGACATTTTACGTTATCAAGTTCGATCTGTTTTGCATTTATGTAGCATGAAGTAACTATATGAAAATCTTTCACGGAAGAGAGTGAATTTGAACTTATCACCTGTCGTGACTGCGTTAAAAATATGTCGGATGTTATTATAACTCAAAAGACAACGATCATGTAAATTTAAGGATTTCAAATCCTAGTATTCAATCTTGTGGCTAATTATCAAGGCTTTACGGTTTTGATTTAAGATTACCAAATATTATCCAAGAAGCTATTGTAAATGTAGAATTTGTACGTGATTTCGGGTGTGACAGTATGTATTATTGTTGGCTTCATTTTGACAAGGTCTTTTTCACTACCCGTTCTTATATTTTCAGATATTCTTCTATTTTCAGAGCCATAGGGCGCTAGGACTATAGTTAATGCTAAAGTCCCAACCGTTTGAAAAGAAATAGAGCATCACTTAACCTTCTTAGACTCGATGATCCCAACGACCATTTTTGATTAAATTTTTGTTATGTACACCAAACAGAGCATTCTGTTCATCTATTCTCTCCGACTATTCATTTACTTTTTCCTTTGATATCTACTGAATCCCCCGTGTCTTCTTAAGGTAGATAACAAATCCTGTCACCAGCGGTTCCATGGACGTAGCCAGGTGAGCGATCGAGAATTGTCTTCGTGGAGATTATTGGGTGATGAAACGTATCAGTAACTAGTTTCGTTTCATGGTGGCATGCAATGTCTTCAACGAATTATTCCTCATCGTAGCTCCATTCACGAGGTGTGCAAACGTCAATGCTAATTCCAATGCTAATACTTAGCAAACATTGAATTTTCAAAAAGAGAAAAAAAAACACGCCCACAACTGCTATCCATTCTAAACGATATCACTTATAATTAATTGAAATCTGGGTTACGATATATGACCAAACTAACAAGGGTTCGGTCAGAAACATGTTTGCCAGTTCAATAGACTTAATAGCGTATGTTTCTTTCGTGATGCAAACTTGTTAGCGTCCTATTATTGGCACAGTTCTTGTACTGAAGGATGCGACTCTATCTGAGCTGGTTTAAGCTGCACAACGTAATTTATGGCCGCTAACATTATATAGTGAACTAGTAACGTTATGCGTTTTGTGAATTCTGACACTAATCGTATATCAAAGTGAACTTCAAACCATTTCATCTTCTGAGATGTTCATTTACGTTAAATTTACGCAATATTACATATTACTAATTATTGACGTACAGAATCACTGAAACTAAAAGTGGACAACTCAGCAATTTATATGAGCTCTGCATGTAGAACTCTGGAGTACGAACGTCAAACCAAGTAAATCTCGTAACCTGATAGCTATTTAAAGAACTCGTCTACCTAAAGTCCATTATCGTATGGGTTTAAAAAATCGGAACATAAATCCAAAAAAAAAACCAACAACACTATCAAAGATAAATGCCTAACAAGTGTATAATGATGCGACCTAACCTCTGAACCATACACACCCCGGCAATTCCAATGCCCGACAGAGCACAATACACAACACAACAATGGGGGCGAATCTTGTTCGATTCCCACACTCAGCACTCTCGACGCTTCTCCATTGAAAGAAGAAGAGAAAAAAAAGGCCCAGAAGAAAAGAAGGTCCACTAACCGCTAGGCATTCGGTTTTCCAGCATCCACATTTCTCTCTAACAAGCATAGGTACATTCGAGGAGGATGAATCCCAGAACGGCTGCAGTCACGTGGTGGAACTCAGCGGGAAGGGAAACATACGAGATGGCTCGTTATTGATAAATTTCCCATCACCGAAACTCCCACCGGATCCATCGACGGATCTTCAGATTTACGCTGAAATTGTACCCCAGCCCCCTCCCTCCTATTTTTCGAAGTGGAAATCCATTGGGTGCCACCGGGTTTTAACGGTTTTCGTCGTATTTTTTACTGGTTCTGATACTGGTTCGGCGCTTCACAGTGTTGCGGAATTGGAATTGAATTCACTGAAATACTGTAGTAGTTCTTTCTACTTACAATACTACCAATCTTCTATTATTTCGTGTTGAAGATCGAACTTATTATTTCTTAAAATAAAAAAATCAGGGTTGCCAGTTCACTTATAAAATTCATTAACTCACGATGTCCGTTTTCAACGCGGCGGAGTGTCGGAGATGCCGCACATTTCTGAACGCAGCTGCTTCACTATTTTTGCCATCACGGTTAGAGCTTGACTAATAGAGCAGGGCTGGTAGCAGGTCACTTTTTGAGTCTAGTCACTAAAAAGTCACTATTTGCATCCAAAAGTCACTAAAGTCACTATTTTTCGGAAAATGGTCACTAAAGTCACTATTTTCGTACCGCCAATTGTAAAAAGTTTGAAACATCACTTGTACATATTGTACACCAACCAGTCAGCCAAATTAAGCGATCTGGCCACACTATATAAAGACTAAAAATATACTCTAAAAAACTAGATGCCCTGGCGAACGCTGTTCTGCCTCTAGCTCAATTGAATTTGTCAAATGCAGAGCGTTGATCGGTCAGCACTCTAGATTAGATAAGCTTGGTCCCCTATTACATCATCTTTTATTATTTTTTAATTTATTTCTATACATATAAACCTAGTGACCAAGACGAATCGAACGGGATAGGAGTAAAACAGTTAAAACGTTTAAATATCCAAATAAAATGTCCATTAAAGAAACTACAGAAAAGAATCAAGTCAATTTTGATTTATAATCACTTTTTTCAAAAATATTTTGTTAGAAACTGACCAGGAGTTCTGAACTTAAGATCTAAAGTTGTAACAGTGCATTCAAACATGTTCAATGAATGTCGTTGCTTTGTATAACGCAACATATCCAAAGTTCTATACTCATGGTCAGTTTTAATGAACCTGAATATCCCGTGAGAATCTTATAATGACTAGTGAGCTTACAGAATCTTCCTTGGATGTGTTTGAATGCATACCGTAACCATTAATAGATTATAAAGCTAACGACTATAGATCCTAAATTCAAAACTTAAGATCCCAAGATATTTTATTTTATCAGTTGACCTTCCAAGGATACAATTGTTACTTTGTTGCAAAAACTGTAGATTTTAGGTTTGAAAGTTTAGATAACATAAAAAATCCGAAGATTATCTCATAATGTATGTTGTTCTTCTAAAATATGTAATGAATATGTTACAATACACATCGTAGCTTTGCATAACCCAGCAAAGCTTTTGTTACAACTGTAAGTCCTATGTCCTGATCTCAAGGATAGTTTGTATGACCTAGAACATGTCATATTGCTTTGTAATGTTCTTTGACTTTAAGAATGTTAATTGAATATGTTTAAATTGAATATAGATTGTAACTTTGTTTTGCCTAAAATTTACTATTACAACTGTAAGTCTTATGTTCTGAATGCCAAGACAGTTTGGATAACATAGACCATTCCAAGATTATCTTCTTGTGTATTTTTACGTTCGAAAATATTCACTGAATACACATGAATACGTGACGTAACTTCGTATGCACCAAAAAAACTACTGTTACTATCGTAGATTTCAAGTTTTGAACTCCAGGACGGTTTGCATTACCTAGAGGATCTCAAAGTGTTAGCATAATGACTGTTGACCTTCAAAAAGATTGATTGTATATGTTTGAATGTATATGGTCCCACATATAGCTAAAAAAAACTACTGTTACAATTGTAGATTTTCTGTTATGAACTTAAGGACAGTTTGAAGTACCTAGAATATCCCAAGATTGTCGCATAATGTATGTTGGCCTTCCACACTATTCAATCATTATTGTTAAATACACATTGTCCCTTTGCACACATAAAACACCTACTGTTACAACTGTTGATCATATGTTTTGAATTCAAGAACAGTTTGTACCTAGATCATCCCCGTTCATCTCATGATGTTATTTTTTACGTTTGCAAATATTCACTGAATATATTTGACTACGTAGCGTAACTTTATAAGGCCCCTAAAGCTATAGTTACTTCTATAGATCTTATGTTTTGAACCAAGGACAGTTTGGATGACCTAGAACATCCTAAAGTTATCAAATAATGACTATTTACCTACCAAAAGGTTCATTCAATATGTTTGATTACATGTCGTAACTGTTACTGTTACAACTGGAGATCTAAAGTTTTGAACTAAAGTACATTTTGGATAACCTAGAACCTCTAAGAAAGATACAAAAATATTTAACGTTTCTCAACATGTATTTAATAATACGTTTGCGTATGTACAATATTCTAAAACAACGCTTTGCCCTATTTATAAGGCATTTATTTTTTCTACCTGAACTTCTTCATATTCAGGATATCAGGTCGTTAATTATGTCTGAAACTAATTTTTTTTTATATTTTCCAGAATAAATGATGGAAAACAAGTTTGCCGAAGGTTGTGTACACTTTTATTCAGTCTGTGTGATTTCGTACAGTCATTATCCATTTGGGCCATATATGAGCCCTTTTGGCTTTGTATTTAGTTAATATACAATTTAAGGCAAGGACTAAAATTTATGAATTTTGAATCTTTGAATTATGAATCTATTGAAATAAATGCGTAGAAATACTTCCGATCGATTGGTGTAAATATTTCGAGACCTGACTTCTTTTCGTGACGGTTAGAATGATTTTTTTTAATTGTACCCTGTATAGAAAACGAAGCCGTAGTCCTACGCCAAAATTCTGGTTTGCAGAACTCGTTTATAAAATATTGCCAGTGCCTCAACACACCAGCCGTTGCATCCCGTGAAAGCTCCAAGTATGTTGTGAAAATCGCCAAGTTACTGCCGATTCAGGTCAACTATGGTTTTCTTATTGACGCATGGAACTTGTTGAAATGCGAGGTGCTGACCTTGAGTACAGAGTTCAGAATTGAGAAGTATTGGAACCACTTCTTTACCTAGAAAACCGCTGTACGTGAACCTACCCTAGCAGCACACCTTCGGTTGTAGCAATTTCAATGTGACTCAATTAGGTCACAATGCAGTTGCAGCAACTGATTATGACGGCTTGGTGTTGCTTGGGTAAATACCCTCAAACAGCTTCACATGGCTACGGCGCAAAAAAGGAATTGAGAAGCAAGATATGTCAGATGTAATTCTAGCATAGGCCTTACTGAAAGGTGCATATAGACCCATCTTCGCAAAAACGAGCTGCGGACCAAATGCAGGAGGCCGTGGAAAAAAAACAGCCGCTTGATTACAGATTCTTGACAAAAAAAAAACCCAAAAAGTGATACTGCGTCGCAGCATTATTCATTTTTGCAAACGGGGGTGATCACTAAGCTCATTTTTACTGTACTTATACATCAAATGTATAACAGATTAAAAAAAAACTACAATTGGGAAATCAATTTTTAGTCACTATCTGGTCACTATTTGGTCACTATTTTTATTATTTTAGTCACTAAAGTCACTATTATTTATTTCATTTATTTCGTCAATCGATCGTAGACTACATATTTACACTTAATTCTATCTTCTTAAAGATCGTCTAGAAACAAAATACTGTCTTAGGTTACTACGTGACATTGTTAGGTCAATTGATTCACAATGCAGATTATACAGAGACATCATTCGGTTAATTGGTCCGAATTTCAGCATAGTTTGTCCGATTGATATTTAACGCAAATAAGTTCCGATTCCTCAAATGCCGCGAGGGGGTGGTAGAAATTTAGACTACATAATAAGTTAGGGAGGAAATGCGATGTGATACAATATCGTTTACAAAAGAGATCATGGCAAATTCCTTCGTTCTTTTAGAGTTTGAATGTCAATAAGCATACACCGTGCTTCATAAGACGGAAGTGGAAATGTTGTCCAGCCTAATTTACGGAGAGCATACAAAAGAAATTGTTTTTGGACTGATTCTAATCGTTCTTCATGTGTTTTCATAAAAGGAGACCATATGACACTACAATACTCTAGAATAGACCTGACATATGCAACGTACAATGTTTTGATCGTATATGGGTCATGAAAGTTTTGACCAAAGCGTTTAATAAAACCTAGCATATTGGTTGCTTTATGGATAATTGTGTTGTAATGGTCGATAAAATTAAGCTTAGAATCTACAATAACACCTAAGTCTCTGACTTTCTCGCATTTTTCTACAATTTCAGTTCCTAAAGAAACAGTAATTTGTGGTGTATATCGTTTTCTACTGAGAGTAATTAAATTACATTTCTTAACGTTTATTTCTAGTAAGCTTTTTTGCACCATATATCAAATAATAATATTTCGTTTATATAAGTTACATTATCTTGGTCGTTCTTTAATTTCCATAAATATTTTCTTGTCGTCTGCATAGATGAGAATTATGACCTGCTTAAGAATGTAAGAAATATCATTGACAAACAAAATAAAAAGCAAAGGGCCTAGATGCGAGCCTTGGGGAACTCCAGATAATACATGAACAGGGTGTGACTTTTTACCATTAAAATTGACTACTTGTTGCCGATTTATTAAATACGATTGTATCCATTTAAGAAATGTATCCTCAAATCTCTATTTTTCCTAACTTGTAGAGTAACAGAGGAATGTCAATACGGTCAAAGGCCTTGCTAAAATCAGTGTACAGCGCTTCGACGACGGTTGCCGTTGTCCATTGCGTTTAATGAATAATTTACGAATTCTAACAAGTTTGTGGAAGTTGAGCGTCCTTTGAAAAATCCATGCTGCGAATTTGTTATAACATTTTGTACTTGGCTGAACAATTTTCTATTGACGATAAGCTTCAAAAGCTTTAGGATGCTAGACATAATAGCAATTCACAGGTAATTGCGAATATCGGATTTTTCCTGACTTATATGTGGGTATTAGGTATGAGATTTTTCCAAATTTTGGGAACTGACCTGAATCAAGTGACAAATTGAAGAGCCAAAATAAAGGCAGAGAGTTAGTTCGAATGCAAGATTTTCATAAATGCTGGAGGGATTCCATCAGATCCCGCACCTTTCGCAGCATCAAAGATTTTTCAAACCAGCAAGAATGTCTAGAACATCTACCTGACTAACTCTAATGTCATTTGAGGATGCAGGAAAGAATGAAAAATAATCTAGATCGCGATCATCATCTGAAAATGTCGTGTAAATTTCTTGGAAATACTTTCCAAACATGTCACAAATCTCACCAGGGTCTCCAGCGCTTTTGTCATCAAGATGCATTTTTGAAGGAAAGTTGTTTGATTTTAATTTTGTTCTGACATACTTGAAAAACTAGTTTAGGACATGATTTAATTTCACTCTCTGTTCTGAAATTATACTCTTCCAATTCGGAATTGATTGCTGAATTAAGCTGATCACAGATATTCAGATAATTTTGCAGATTGACATTAGAGTTGCTTTTCTTGTAAATTTTGTGGGCCTTTTGCTTCTGATTTTTCAAATTAATAATATTCCGGTTGAACCATATTGGATATTTGGAGTTATATCTGCGTCTTTTTCTTTTAAGAGGTACGTTTTCATTAATTATTTCAAATAAAAACCTGTAGAAGACATCAACAGCGCTTTCGATGTGTACTTCATTTCGTATGATTGATTGCCAGTTGATTGAATTTAAGCTTAATTTTTATGTTCTCGTAATTAGCTTTGTTGTATTCAAAGATTTCCTCATAATCATAGTCGTTGGGCCGTGGGTTGTAATGAACAAATAAAGAATATTCAATTGCAGTATGAAATTGTTCGTTTTTCCATAAGGGCGTCAGGCATTCATTAACACAAAAAATCCTCATGAATGTTTGTCAGCAAAAAATCTAAATAACAATTTTGCTGATTTTTCACATGATTAATTTGATTCAAACCAAGGCTGGCAATTTTGTCAAAAATTAACTGTAATGTCACATTGTCCCCAACGACTGGAAGAAGAATACCTTCATTTTCAACATCAAAAATGAAGTCCGCATTGCGTTGATTGAAGTCGCCGTATACGTGAACTTTAATCTCAGGGGAAAGATCTGAGAGGATTTTCTTCAGCATTTTGAAAAAATGCTTCGTATGATTTTTGTTAGCATGATCAGGTGGGAAATACACAGATACAAACACATGAATTTCACCAGCTATTTGCGCTTTAACTCAGACATGTTCAAACTCCTTAAATTTGGTGAGGGAATTAGTTCAGCATTAAATTTAGATGAAATCGCAATGAGGACACCACCTCCAGACCTCCTTTGTGCCATTTGATGGTTACGGTCGTCTCTGAATACGCAAAAATCATTCCCAAACATTTCTTCACTTTTAATGCTCTCATTCCAACTAGTTTCTGTACCCAATATGATAGAAAAAGATGAACTCATTAAATTTTTGTAAATTGTTTTCATCTTGGATGAGCTTTGCATACGATTAAAGTTCTGACAATATATCAGCACTTCAGTTACATTAGAGTGTGAAGAAAGGTTTGAGAACTTGTCAATACAATTAGAATTACTTAATTCTAAACATTCTACCTCTTCAGAGTGCGTCAGTTCTGTTGAAAACCTGTGCGTTGGCACGAACACGGCGAAGAATGGTTTGAAAATGATGTCCTTAACACCGGCCGAAAGGTCCAATTGGAAGATGAAGATTGGGCATTCTTGACGTAAATGCTCTTCAGCTGGGTATGGGTTAATAATTTCTCCACGTTGAAACCTAATACGCTGATGCACAGGAGCCCCTGAGAATCTTTTCTTTAGCTGCTGCTAGGAGGTCCTTGTCCAACGGAAGAGAGCTGCAAACGGCACGCTGAACGTTGTTGATATCCAGAATTCCATTGTCATTATGATTATTATGGGCGTTGCGGCTGTTATCGCTTACAGCACCGCCAATACCATGATAGATATTATGGCTGTTCATGCGACGTTTAAGAGTTTTTTCCGCTTGTTGGCCTTCTTTTTGGCTTTTTGCTGTTGTTCCCGAACATGTTTCCGTGAATCATAATCGGTCCAGTCATTTCTCCAAATCCTTTTCGACCCAAGAGTGCGCCAACCCTCCTTGACATCAATCGTCGGTTTTGATCTGGCAAATGCTAGATCTTGGGCCAGCTCTACGGATAGGCTTAGAGGTTGATCAGCAGCATTAAAAGTGTGACCTGCTTCCACTGAAGTGGTCATTCTCGAACATAAAGACGACAGCAGTTTCACCTCGTCCATAATTCCCATAATTACATCCGATTTACCCATACATCCGCTACCAGCACTGAATAGAGCTGTCAAATTTGGTCTGTTGACCTGTGTTACTATGATTGACGCTTCAAAAATGAATTCGTTTTACTGCGCTTGTCTTAAGTGTCTGAACTGTATAAGATCATCGGACAATATTAGATCAATCCGTCTTCTACCCGACCTGAGGAGATCACCTTGGTTGCCACTTTCCACATTGTTTTCTTGAGAACTTCGAATCTTTCTGTTGGCAGTTGTTTCTGAACATTTGTTGTTACCCTTTTCTGCGTTTTTTAAACCATTACTTGCGACACTTGCATAAGTTTTGTCAGTGTTAGTAGCAGTTCCAGATAAGGTTCGAGAAGATGTTCCACTAGGCTGATGCAAATTTCGAAATGTTTGCTCCCCTAAGCTTAATCGACGCCAATTTGGGTCCTAATAGTACCCAAAAAATTTGAACACATTTGGTTTTAATTTGGCTTTGCACAAGCTATTCAAACTTTGTATGGGAATTAGTATGAAGAATCTTAAACTTATATTTCCAAATCCCTAACATCTAGATATTATGTCCTTAAACCAAATCTAATATAGATTCATATAGTGTAAGTTGCCAACTATCAAAATGCCGAAGATACCTGACATGTAAATTTTATACAAAAATAGTTATTCAATAAAACATATAATACAAACTTAAGGTATGATGTTTTATTCTTATTTATGTTTTTTTATTATTTTATATATTTTATATATTTCATATTTATATTTTTTATATATATATTATTTTACTAGCTGACCCGGCAGACGTTGTCCTGCTTACAATTAAACTACTTATTGGAAAATTGGAGAAGGTATTAGCTCGAATCACAAGCTTATGGTTGTTAGATGGCATTCGATCTAGAGTAGTCTTGAACATTTGAATCAATCCATTGGGCTCATGAAGCATCGCTTGCAATTGTTGTACAATGTCCCGCTTCATGGTGGAATAATATTGCTGAGTGAATCTACCTTGAAATAAATCTGTAGAAATTTATGGTCTGCGTCCGTCGGTAGCAACATTGAACTCGCTTTTTGGTAAATTTGACCTGTAACGTAGACGGTTTCACAATTTCATTATTTACTAATTTTCAAACTCTGTAGTGTTCAATGTCCAAGAAAACTTTTAAATATAATGATGTGCGTTGTGCCACCGAAGTTATTCGAAAACAACCATTATAATTCTGGATGTTCTGCAGAAAATGTTTAGAACCACTTCCTGATCCAGACACCAATGAGCGCTCTGGTGTTTCATTTGGGAACTTCAATGCATTACAATGATAACGAACTACACTCATTGATCCAATGGCGACTGATATTTTCGCATTGTCATCAACCACAGCCAGTCCGTTGAAGATTTTGTGGAATGTAGGCGTGCCTTCGTAATCGATTTTAAAGGTTATGTTGGCACGATTGTTACCAGATCTTTCTGATACTTGCCGATTACGCTTCCTCCTAACTTTATCGCTTGTATTTTGAGCTGCTCTTTCTTCTTCACTCAACATCATACGAGCCCGTGAAACCCCTTGTCGATCCAATTCAGTTTGAATTGCACGCTGATCGTCGCTTTGTCTCATTCGAGAGTTTGCTGAACTAACAGCCGACCGATATTATTCTGTCTAGTTAGAGGCATTGTACAACAATACTAATTGAAAAGAACTGAATGCACAAATTAATTAGTGTCTTTTTAATTTCTCGTAATATCCTCGATTTCACCTACCTGATGCACTTTTTATCACACGGCGAACGATACTAATATAATCAAAAACGTTATTACACATTTATTAGTTAGATACGGAAGACATAAACTAATACCTTCACTTTCCTTTGACCTTCACTCCAATTTTTGACCAACTATAGAAATGTTTGCATACAAATGTTGATAGGCCCTATTCTATTGTTGATCGAGAATTTACATCTCGCTGCGAGGTGTCACCAATACAAACGTCCCAGTTTATACGTGCATCTACACGCTATAAATCGTTTACACTGAAGTTACTTTATACACAGAAATGAGTGCGATGGAGAAAAACTACTTAAAAAATAGAGTAAATTCCTGGATCCTCGTAAAAACCCGTAATTTACAAAATCTTCGTGAAAAGTGAGTTAGGCTTGAGACGCGTTTTTTATCAAATTTAAGCGAACGGTATCTACTCGCGTGAATAACGAAACCGCGTATTTTTCCGGAATCGAAACAAATTCCGACAACCCCGTAAAAAAATTGCGAAATAAGCGACTCTAGCGTATTATCATTTTTGTATATCTTTTCAAAAGGTGCTAAGTAACAAAAGTAAAGTGATTCTCTCCTCTCTCAATCTCTTTTTTTTTAATAACGAAGCCATTATAATAGTTTTCAACGGTTCCTCCTTACAAATCGAAATATGGTCTTGCTGTCTAGCATATAATGATATTCCCATACAAAATCCCAATTTAGTTTTTCAGTAAATTTTTTATTATTTTTCCTTCATATGAACCCCTGTTGGAAACCAAGCCTAATCAAACAAAAAAAAATCAAGTAAATCCATCGTGCCGTTTGGGAGTTATGCTGTCCCGAACGGACAGCATTTCATTTATATATATGTAGATAGATATGCATCATATTATATATTTTAAATATTTTATGTTTATATATTTTATTTGTTGAATAACTATTTTTGTATGAAATTTACATGTCAGGTACTTCGGCATTTTGATAGTTGGCAACTTACATAATATGAATCTTAATTAGATTTGATTTAAGGACATAATATCAAGATGTTAGGGATCTGGAAATGTAAGTTTGAGATTCTTTATACTAATTCCCATACAAAGTTTGAATAGCGTGTGCCAAGGCAAATTAAAAGCAAATGTGTTCAAATTTTTTGGGGACTATCAGGATCCAAATTGGCGTCGATTAAGCTTAGGGGAGCAAACATTTCGAAATTTGCATCAGCCTAATGTTCCACATTCATCGGATGCCGTACTTGAGCATGCACCATGGAATGCTCTGTTGATAGCATCTTCGAATTTAGACGTGCAGTATGACACAAACCTTTTCTGGAATTCATCGAGCATCTCCATTACAGCTTTTTTCATCCGTTTTTCGTTGCATTTCTACATCCGTTCTTCGTAGCATTCACACATTGTGATTACCTTTTCACATAGCTCAACGCATTCCTGCTGTACATCAGTTGGACTGAGTTGCTTCTTGCGGCACCCTAAGCAAACCCTAGTAGTACACTTGTTACAAAGTGGTCAAAGGCACTGTAATGTGACCCAATTAAGTCACAATAAAGTTGCTGCAACATATTATGGCAGATTTGTGTTGCTAGGGTATATACTTGAGGGCTACATTTTCCCTCCGCTCCTAACCGCTTTTATACCAGCAGAGCTTAGATCAGTACACTTGGTGTGATAAATGTTTTCCCAGCCACCACAGCAATAAACTCGGTCAGTTTCAGAGGCTATAGCATTGAGAACATACATTGAAGCTGGAGTGCCCTCCGTGTGTAAATTTCTGTAACTGCCATTTTCTAATTACAGCTCGTTTCCCTTAGTTTAGGCAATTCGTATGCTGATGGTGCCAATTGCTCGCCTCAAGATTTGAAAATCTATCAATTTAAGTTCGGTGAAACCAAGACTAGGCGGTGTTGTTATTCATACCGTTTGCTTTTAAAAATTTGCACAGTAAATTTGGGAAAACATGTTTGAGCCTGGATGTCTGTTCGCTGCGGCTATACGAAGCGAGTAGACGCTGCACGGCAAGCGTCCCAACGGACTTCTGTGATGATGAACAATTTCAAGTACGGATATTCTTGCTGACTGGTATGCAAATGTTCTGAAGCTTGTTATGGAATAATCGAACAGGAATGCTTATACCTCAGCAATCATGATTATATTTGAACAACGCGTTTCTCGATGAGCACAGCGATATGATATTTGAGCGAATCATTAACATTTACACTACTTAAACACAGTTAAACGCTTACTATGAAAGATGTACGTGATGTACGAGCACAATGACATTCTATGCTGCTCACGGTCAATTTAGCCAATTTCAACAGTTTCGTGATTTTCGGTCCTGACCACGTCAGATTTTCGAAGAGGGCAAACATTTCAACTGAATTTTCTGTTGACGGCTAGTAGGGTAAGGGAATGTAATGTTAGCCTAGCTCCTTTATTCGGCCTATGTACCAAATATGCCATTAATTAAGCAATAATGAACAAAATTATGTTGCTATCAAGACGACCGATATAATTCGAAGCAATTCAGACATTATTAATCAATTTACTGTTGTTCACTTCTATGAAATTAACGATTTTCTCAGATTATTAGGCATCATGATTTCACTGGTTAAGCTGAACAGATTATCTCCATGATCTTCGAATGAGCTAAATTTGGCTAAATTGAAGCAATAAATCGAATAATGCAGCCTAGACGAACAAAAAAATAGTCACACGTTATAAACTAACTGTTCACACCGATAAAATAACAATGATTTAACAAGAAAACCATGGACCAATTGTTAGGGACATATTTTTGAATTTGTTCGTATAAGTTTGTAAAAATGTTCGTTGGAAATGTAAGAGTTTTGATTGTTTATTATCTTAAAGGCTCATCTAAACATAAACCAAAGAACAATACCTGTGCAGAGTTTATTATTATGTTTTCGTTTTTGAAGGGCCCATAAATCATATGTGAAAATCTTTTAAGTGTTTCAAAGCCGTTTTAGTCTAGTTTGTTGTGTGAAATTTTATGCTGGGTAAAGCGAATACAGCTGCCAATGTCTTAAATCAGGAAGTCAGGAAGTAAACCGAGCGAAGAATGCATTTCATAAGAAATCGATCGAATGGGACGAAGTCGCATCCACGAATAGACCCAATTTGATGCCTATAGACCGACATTGCATCCATATCCCTCGAATGTTTCAGACTTTATAAAATGAGTTTTATAACTTTTCGTGATACATACTACCAAACCTCTTAATAAAAGTACCCAAACAAGTGTATAACTAGATAGATATCGCTTACAGCTAAAATAACTTATGAGTTATAAATCAAAACGTAATCGATCGTTGCTTATTAGGATGAGTCAAGGGACACATACCCTATTACTCCTTTGAAATAAAATGGATCGTGAAGAACTTTTCCGCACTGGAACAAACTGTTGTCAAAAAAATCCAGATCTGGTTACTAGGATCAATGCAGTAAAAGAAACAGTGCACCCAAATATTAAATGACGTGATACATGAAATGAAAGTGATTTCAGCAGAGTGCTACTTCATGAAGCTTGTATAAACAATCGAAAAAAGTCCTTCTAGTCCGACAATGCGAGTATCGTCATAACATGTCATGAGAGATTTCCTTCTTGCAATCCCAAGAAGTTTAATTCTATATCAAAACTTGAAATTCACTTGCCTGCCTTGTTGAAATTTGTTCCACCTTTGAATTTAGAACCGATTCCAAGCAAACAGAAACAGAAACGATTCGGCCTACTGATTCACTAGGCTTAATGACATTCGGCCTGATGGCATTTGACTCAATGACATTTGGCCTAACAAAACTGCCACATTTTTTGGTATAGTTTCTTCGAAACAAGATTAGAACATGGATTTTGAAGAATTAAAAACATTACTTACTAACTACCGCATTGGATTGACAGAAAAAAAATCAATAGGAACTGAGGAGCTTCTCTGAATTTTGTGCCTTTTGTTATCAAATATTGAACGTCAGTTTCTGGAAACTGTTGTCACTCTATTAGAAATTTAACAATTCGAATGAAAGTGTTTAATTGCTTTGGAATCTTTGCTAACGAAATAAGAAAATTCAGAGCACAATTTTGAACGCTCGGAAAATGATACATTAAGTACAACTCTATCAAACCATGATTTTCCCACGAATTGTATCTTCCACAGTGCATTGGGAGGGAAAAAAGGACAACGTAGACGCTGCCTTCGCCCCCACAGTAATTCCAAACGAACCGAAGCGTGAGTATGGTTTTCCAATGTGGTTGCATTGTGGACGGAAAAGAATCCAACTTGTCTACTTGTTCGGTACATGCATGGGAGCGAAGGAAACCCCCGAGGCGAAAATCCGTTTTCACTTCATACAATGAGATAAAATCGAGCCACCGGGGGAAAGAGGGTTCGTTTTTAAGATCCGGCTGTACGTTGATGGTGGGGTGAAAAAAAAAAAGGACCAAGAAGCGTTGAACGATTGGAAAACGACCCTACTTGGGGGACATAACCTTCAAGAAAAAAAAGGCAACGGCTTGTTTGCCTTCCCAGTTGATCCGGTTGTTATCGAGGAATCAGATGATGCTCGCTTCATTATCAACAAGGGATTATTGCATGTTTTCCCCAGGGTTTGGAGCAAAATAACTGAAGCAAAATCATTAACCTTGGCTATCATTTTATCGTATCGTTGTTAAAGGTCTCAAACTTCATCATGATCCAGAGTTATTTCACTTGTATGAACCTTCCAGACACAGTGAGAATGTACAAAAGCGGAAAAACTGGTGATAAATCATCTTCATCTTCTCCTACCATGTACCAACAAACAGTTATGAAAATAGCACATAGTAGGCCAAAGAAAAAATGAAAAATCTCAGCAACGTTACGGGAGACATGCCAATTCCATGCTACCAAACCACGCGTAAACTATGGCTTGGTTTTTTTTAAGAAAGCAGCACAAAAAAAAGGATGATTTTAAACAAAGGCCCCGTTTGCAATATTTTATACAACAGGGGAATGAAGAACTACTAGTGGCTTTTGATTGACAACATTTGTTTTATTCCATTTCGTCTCCCGTCCCTGAATGCCCGCACCTTCCTTTTCACTCCACCCATCAAATTTTGTACAACCGATTTTTCCCACTGTTTTTGATGTTTTTACCCAAATTTTCTTCAATTCACAAGCTCTGTTTTTATAGTTTTTGGGATGTTTGCGAAGTTCCGTTTTTCATAATTGCCCAGAATTTTTCAGGTGGACGAAGTTCCGGTGAATTTGGTGGGTTCATATCCTTTGGCACAAACTTGACTCCGTTGGCTCAGTACCACTCCAATACGTTTCAAGCGTAGTGGCAGGATGCTAGATCAGGCCAAAACAAGAGTTGATCCTTTTTTGCTTCTTAACGAATAGCGAGACGCTTCTTAAGGAAGTGATGAAGGGAGCACTTATTTCACCGCATCCGCAAAATCGCCTGCCAGATTGAAACTTCTTATAAATTTCGATAGTTTCTTCTTTCGAACATCTTCCGGAACATCGAACTTCGACTTGGCAACAAAATATTCTTGTCCAGGAAGTTGACGGAAGTCGGCCTTGACGTATGTTTCGTCATCCATCACGATGCATCCGGATTTGGTGAGCAGCTTCGGTAAAGTTTCCGGGCGCGGGTTTTCGCAGTGATGTTTTGTTTTTCATTCCGGTTTGGGGCTTTTTGCACTTTGTTAACATGTAACCCAGCACGTTTCATGGTTTTCTGCACAAAACCGACTGACACCTTGAGACTTTTAGCGACATCTCGAATTGACATATTTGGACGGTTTTTGAATTGTTGTACGACTTACCTGGCCATTTTGCTGTCCATTGGACCACTTTTTACGACCACTCCCTTCCTTCTTTTGGACACTCAGACGCTCCTTGAAGGTTCTTATTACACGAGACACAGTTGTATTTGCAATTCCAAGCCTTTTTAGCAATCCACCGGTGGGACGCCCCTGGATTTTGATTGTGAGTGCACAAAAAACGGACCTGATTTACGCGATGTTTACACAGATAAAAAGAAACATTGAATTTTCTGCGTTATGTAATGCACATAAAGGGAATGCTGGATTTGGCATAAAATTATAGGATATTTCATGTAAATTTAAGCCAAATAACGCCTGAATCTAGCCTGTTGTATGAAAGATTGCAAACATTATTGAATTGTTTACGCCTCCTTTGGCTTGGAATTAAACGAGGCGAAATTTTACGCGCTTGTTAAAATTAATTATTTCTTTCTGTGTAGCTTAGATTGACATGAAATATCTTATGAATTTACCACAATTTTAGAATCCTCACCTGAATTTTTAAGTTTATAAAATAGAAAATTATATGTTTCTTTCAAAATATGTAGGAATGTTTCTCTTCATCAAAACATTGGACATAAATGTTTTTTTTTCGATTTTATTTCGAGGCATAGGATTCCAGCCCCCCTTAATTAAAAGCAAATGTTTAAGGCACGTAAATCGTCAAATGCTATGATATCTATTGTTTATTGTTCACTCAGAATCATATTGACTGCATATTTAATCCAGCATTCACTAATCAGGAAATTAATTTAATTACTCTAAAATTCTATTACAAACAAACTGAAAATTACCACTATCACCGATCCGTCCAAATCTCTATACATCACACGAAGCAGCGGAGAAGGAAAGAAAAACGTCACATTCCAAAATAATAAACCATTTTTATGAAATATGAACCGAAGATCCCGGTCCTTTACCAGTTTGATCCACCATTAGTACAAACAACAACAACACCATCGCAGCAGTCGTCGTTGGAAGAGCTCTCCTGCACAAAAGGATCCGTGGCTCACTTTGTTATTTTTCGCACTCTCCTCTCTCTCTCCCCTCCCTTTTTTTTTGTTGCTGTCAGAAAATGAATCAAAGTAAAAAACGAACCGAAAACGAAGGTGTGAAGGTGAAAAAAATAAACAACAAACCCTCACCTACCCCACTTTCAGGATGACGACTATTAAGGCGACGACCGACGACGCTGGTCGGTGGTGTGAGACGGGAGAAAATCACTTTATTCATGATTTTTTTACGGCGTTTTTTTTTTTGTCATATTTTCTCGGCGCATTCCAGTCTGAGGAGAACTCCGGGGGGCATCATCGGTAGGGCGAATTGGGAAAACTTTTGTTCCCTTCTATTAGGTACACCTTCGAAGTTGTTCGGAGTTGTGTTGGAGGGCGGTGATGACAAAAAATTACGGAAGCTTTACATATGTCATGCGAGAGAGGGATTCCGAGGCTTGATTCATTCATTGTCAGGTTGGTTTTTTGAACCTTTGTAGGAGTAGGATAAAAGAGCGTCGACAGGAATGGCAATTTGTGTTGAATATAGAATTTACTTCTTTTGGTGTTTTTTTCGGGCTAATAGTTTTATCACACTATTTGTATATTAACTTAATTTATGCTGGTCCAAGGTTCCATTAGGAGGTTGAGGGTTGTTTGTTTCTAGTTCTTCACGTGTCCTAAACCCACAAGATCTTTCGTACTTGGTCTGACCATGTTCTCGCTGCACATCTTTTCGTCTTTTTCCTGTTCTTTGACGCTTATGCAATAACAAAGTCTGTTCAGTTTATCGGATGTCACATTTTACTCAACAGATGGCAGAGTTGTTAACGTAAAAAGGTTCTATCAGGTTTAATGTTTGTTTCATTGTGTCAAATCAAACTGTTAAATTGTTGCTTCCATATCGAATATAACAATCCGGTGTAATTGAAGTTTATCTAAAAATACAGAAATTATTTTCTAGATTTTTCAGATTCTACCAGGCTATTCAGAATGTGGTTTAAAACATCTTTTTTCAGTTTGGTTTACCACCAGGCACTTTCCATTTTTTTAAAATACGTATTTTTGTGCGACAGGATGAGCCAATTTTCAACAAATGTTGTTAAATTTTCGCAGCTCCTTCTTGGAATGACCAATCAGTTCTAGCCAAAATTTATCCAAACCATTTTCTTTTCTCTGGAATCCAAATTTTTCTATCACCATGTGTTAAAAGGGTCTCAAACTCAATTCGCCAAACATCAAACACATTTGCCACCATATGAAAGATAAGTTCATTTCTGGCCACTGGCATGTGTGAAGCCTCACCTGTTACAGACGTGTAGCCAGATCTTCTGAGGGCATCTTCAACGGTGGTTCAAATCATGGTTCGGATTTATTTGTTTAAACCAAACGCGAAAACATCGATTACATCATTTCAGAACTTATATATAAGCTGCTATGTTTCTTACTGAACGCACTCTTTAAAAATTTAATGTAATGAACTTCGGAATATCTATAATGAATATGCCAGAAGTTGATTTAAGTTCTCGGCAGTTGAATAAAACAATTTCAAGTTTCCAGATAATTATGAAGTTTGCTCGTTGTCTTTCGAGAAGAGAAATGGTGGAACTTCAGAGAAGTTCTTTGAATTGCCGAAAGATTATTAACGTTTCTGGAAACATGGTTGAACTTCCAAAAAGTTTGCTGATCATCCATGAAATAGGAACAGCTTCCTGGAAATGACGGGAACTTTGAAAATCAGATTTCACTTCCCAGAAGTTGTTTTAACTTTCAGCAGGTATATATTATGTGATAAATAGCAGAATCTCTCAAATATTTAAATAATTTACGAGAAATTGAAAAAAAAATCTTGGAAGTCGTGGAGTTTCTGTGGAATAATTAGCATTTCCGAAATGTTGTTAAACCAAACAAGAAATTTTTATGATCCCCTAGATTGTGAATAGGTGGAAATTCTATGAAGTTGATCAAAAAGTAGTTGGTTTCTTTATTCTCCTTTTGGTTGGGTTCGAAAAATTATCGAGTAGTTAGAAGTTTAAGTTCTTCTTAAAACTTAAATACCCTGAACTTTTGGCATGTTTGGCAATGATTGGAAAGTTTCTCGATCACCTGGAAAGATCCCTGAACTTCTAGGAAGCTCCCCAAACTTATGGAAAAATCTTTTGAATGCTTTCTAAACTTTTTGAATGCTCAAAAAATCCAGTTTCCTATATATCTGGGACGTTTTCTAAAATTCTGGAAAGTTCCCCGATCTAAGGGGAATTTTTCTGAAATTCTTGGAAGATCTCAGGACTACTGAGAAATTTCCTGAATTGCTGAATTCCCTGAGCATGTGGGAGTTTTTCGAGCTTTTGGAAAGTTTCCTGAACCTCTGGGAAATTCTCTGAATTTTTGAGACGTTCTCTGAACGTCTTAGATGTTTGCTGAGCTTTTGGAAAGTTTCCTGATCTTTGGGGGAGTTCCATGATCTTTGTGAGCATTTCCAGTTCTGAATTTTTTTTTGAATTCATGAGAAACCCTGAACTTCAAGGAAGTTTCTTGAACCCCTACATGTTCGCTGAACTTCTAAGAAGTTCTGTATATGTCTAGCAAGTTTCATGAAATTCTAAGAAGTTCACTTAACCTCTAGGAAGATCCGCCGACCGTTGAAGAGCTTCATGAATTTCTTGACTGTTCTCTATAGGAAGTTCTATAATTTTTTGGAAAGTTCCTTGAAGTTTTGGGAAGTTCCCTGTAATTTTGGGAAGTTCCCTGAACCTGTGAGTGGTTCTTTGAACTTCTGAAAAAAAAACCCAAAATAATCTGATAGGTTTACTAAACTTCTGGAAACCCCCTGAATTTCTGGATCGTTACCTGACTTTCTGTGAAGAACCCTTTACTTCTGGAAACTTCCATGAACTCGTGGTAAGCTCCCTGAATTTGTGAACAATTCCCTGAAAACAGCAAAGTTGTCTGAACTTTCTGGAAGAACTCTTAATTTCTGGAAAGTTCCCCTTTTTTCTGGGATGTTCCTTTGATATCAGTATACTAAGGAGTATACCGAGCTTCTGATAAGTTCCTTGAGTTTCTAAGTGCACTGAATTTATAAGATTTTTTGCGAACTTTTGGGACGTATTTTTGTCTATCAATTTCTTGACCGTTTCCGATATTCCGATAACATCCGTTATGCTGCAGTGCACCTATGTAACACTAAGACCAACATATCCAGCTGCATAGCAACAGCTGGAAAAAGTCATCAGTTGACTCTTTTTTTGTGACGTTGACGGGATGGAAAATTTGCAAACAGACTCCTGAAGAACTCAATATGGTTTGTATCATCAAGACCCATTTTTTGATGTTAACTAAAATTAGGGTGGTTCTCATTTTCACGGAAATACAAAAACTAACTTTTTTGTTTGCAGAAATAGACGTTTAAACTCTTAAGCAAAGTTGTAGCGCAGAAAGTTTCATGGAATTTTCATGTATAAATTTTTTTTGTAGCCCAAAAATTGACCGATTTAGAGCAATTTTCCCTCATCAACTTAGGGTGTACCATAAAAAAATGGTTTTTTTGCCCTTCCTTTTTTATTTCAATTCCCACCGTTGAGTTGTGTTCAGACGAGTTTTAGTGATTTTAAAGACGCGTACTTTGGTACACAAATTTTGCCGCTAGCTTCAATCAATCAATAGTTATTGAAGTTTTTCTAAAAAAAATACGCCCTATTCAAATGTTGAATTTTATGATTGGGGCAAACACAAAAAAAAAATATAAGACGTCATTTGGAAGGCCAATTTATATTGTTTAACATATGTGAAAACAAGAGATATGTTATTTCTGTATCTTGAGAAAAATACATTTAAATCTGGAATGTTTTTAGAAGAAAAACTTCAATTACTATTGACTGATTTAAGCTAGCGGCAAAGTTAATATATTAAAACACGCGCCTTTAAAAGTTCTACAACTCGTCTGAAAACAATTTAACGATGAAAATTTAAATAAAAAAGTTAGGTCAGAAAAACTTTTTTTTATGGTACACCCTGAGTTGACGAGGGAAAAGTTGCTCTAAATCGGTCAATTTTGAACCTTTAAAAAAAATGGTGGTGAAACTTGAAATAAAAACGAAGGTCTATTTTTTGATGTTGATTAAAATTAGGGTGGTCCTTATTTTTATGGAAATACAAAAACTAACTTATTAATTTGCAGAAATAGACGTTTACATTCTTGAGCAAAGTTATAGTGCAGAAAATTTCATGGAATTTATATGTGTAAATTTTTTTTGTAGCTTGAAAATTGACCGATTTAGAGCAACTTTTCCCTCGTCAACTTAGGGTGTACCATAAAAAAAAGTTTTTCTGTCCTAACTTTTTTATTTAAATTTTCATCGTTAAGTTGTGTTGAGACGAGATGTTGAACTTTTAAAGGCGCGTGTTTTAATATATTAACTTTGCCGCTAGCTTTAACCAATCAATAGTTATTGAAGTTTTTCTTCTTAAAAAAATCCCAGATTCAAATGTACTTTTCTCAAGATACAGAAATAACATATCTCTTGTTTTCACATATGTTAAACAATATAAATTGGCCTTCCAAATGACGTCTTATATTTTTTTTTTTGGGTTTGCCCCAATCATAGAATTCAACATTTGAATAGGGCGTATTTTTTTTAGAAAAAACTTCAATAACTATTGATTGATTGAAGCTAGCGGCAAAATTTGTGTACCAAAGTACGCGTCTTTAAAATCACTAAAACTCGTCTGAACACAACTCAACGGTGGGAATTGAAATAAAAAAGGAAGGGCAAAAAAACCATTTATTTATGGTACACCCTAAGTTGATGAGGGAAAATTGCTCTAAATCGGTCAATTTTTGGGCTACAAAAAAATTTATACATGAAAATTCCATGAAACTTTTTGCGCTACAACTTTGCTTAAGAGTTTAAACGTCTATTTCTGCAAACAAAAAAGTTAGTTTTTGTATTTCCGTGAAAATGAGGACCACCCTAATTTTAGTTAACATAAAAAAATGGGTCTTAATGATACAAACCATATTGTAGAACATCACTTTGCTGTAAAGTTTCAAGTTTAGGCGCTGGGAGCATGTTTCCTCGTAAATTCGTGATCTTGACCATAGTGCACTGTGGATTGGTCGTAATTGTGCAGTATGGTTATCGTATGTCATTGCTATTCTTTTAAGTTGGGGTTGTGTTTCTGTTAATGTGGTGAGGGATTGTTTGTATTGTTTTTGTGTTTTTTTGTTGATTACGTCTTGTATTAGTTTTCGGAAGTAACCATTTACGTGTGCTGTGTCAAAAATGTATTCGAGTTCCTAAGTTATGCCGTTTGAACTTAGTGGTAAAGTCTATATTCTGTGAGTCTATATGCAAAAACTGAACTTGAAATTAAGTCTTGCCCAAAAAAATTTTCAATTATGTTAAAACTAAATTGAAATCTGACAATTTCCCATCTAGAATGCATCTTAACTCAAATGTTGGTAATCACGCAGAAGAAATTTGCAATCAATTTGCAACATTTTTTCAAGAAATATATACCACATTTGCTGAAGAAGATCGCGATTACGAATATTTCGATTTCTTCCCAGGATTTTCAAGGGACATTGGAGTTAGTCAAGTCGAATTTCAAGACATATTTCAAGGTTTGAATAATTTAGACGTTTCTAAAGGGTCTGGCCCTGATGGAATACCATCAGTATTTATGAAAAACTTAGCATTGGAACTTACATCACCTTTATTTTGGCTATTTAATATGTCATTGAAATCTGGGATCTTTCCCAAACTGTGGAAAAGTTCCTACCTAGTACTTTTTTTCAAAAGTGGGAAAAAATCTGACATACGTAACTATCGTGGAATTGCCATTTTATCTTGCATTCCTAAACTTTTTGAAGCAATTATTAATGAAAAATTGTTCACTCAAATCAAAAACAGAATCACTACAAAGCAACATGGATTTTTCAAAGGACGATCAACTAGCACAAATTTATTGGAATTCGTTAACTACTCTCTGATAGCAATGGACAATGGTTACCATGTAGAACTCTTTATACAGACTTCAGCAATGCTTTTGATCGCATTGACATACCCATACTTCTTTAGAATTGCAAAAATTGGGAATTGAGCCAGGAATTCTCAAATGGATCAATTCTACCTTACTAACCGTCAACAAATAGTAAGATTCAAAGGGAAGAAATCAAGGCTATTCAAGTCACCTCTGGAGTCCCCCCAAGGCTCTCATTGAGCCCCTCTTATTTATTTTGTTTGTAAATGACGTTTCCTTTATTCTAAAAAACATTAAATTTCTTACATTAATTGTTATGTTATGTATTCTCCGTGCGAGGAGTAACGATTATGATGTAGAAGGAGATGTTCGCTCATCACCATGCGGCACCAAGAGTGAACAACAATGTTTTTTGGCTAGAATGAAGAAGATGTGAAGAAAGTGTTGAAAGTTCCGTCAGAGTGCGGCAGGTAGGATAATTAACGGGTGTTTTTGAAAATTGAGCGAATGGGCATGTATCCAATGGTACTCGAACCATGGACGTCAATCTTTGCCTAACATCCCACTGCGGGGTAGGTTGTAACGGAACCAAGTCCGCCACTTCGGGCAAGAATTGACGCATGGAAAGACGCTCATGTACCACTGTGGCTTGTATAGCTGAAAAACTTCAGTGATCGTCAGTCGTTGCGAATCAAAACAAACCCAAAAAACCCGCATTAATCCACAAAGTAATTGAGACTGAACCCTTCTTACACTTCACCAGAATTCAAATGTAGGCAATATTGTACTGGATACATATTTTCATCAAGAAATTCCAAGAAAATTCAGAGATATTCAATATGCCATACATTCAGTTTATAAAATGAACTATTTGTCAATCCTGAGCGTATTGTTCAGCGATGTGATTAAAATATTACCATTAATAGTCTTTAATATGTTTATGTTAGTAATATAAAAAAGGAAAATTACATAAATATAAGAAATTTCATAAAATCAGTCCATAAAATGATTCAATAAGCTTAATAGTACATATTAGTTGAAAATTGGTTATAGTAAATGCAGACTAATTTTCGAATATACTCGTTGCAGTTCAAAACCAGACCACTCGGTTTGTCATCTCACAATTATGTGCTCTCAGGTATTGTTTTGGTCATATCTCCATGAAGAATTATCCAATCATAATGAAATTTTGACCAGTTATTTGGAAATATCATGGCTTTGATTTGGCACCAACAAAACTAAAATCAGTACACAAATAGCTCAGTATGTAATCGGAGACTAGCTGTTTGATTACTATTATAATGAGCCTTCAAGTACTGTTTCGTTCATATCTTTGTAACAGAAATGTCCAGGCGAAAAAAATCAATAGCGTTCTATAGAATGTTGTAACTTCCATTGCCGTCAACAGAACTGAAATCGGTTCACAGATGGCTCAAGAAACCGATGTGACATTATTTGTAACGCACACACACACACACACACACACACACACACACACACACACACACACACACACACACACACACACACACACACACACACACACACATACATACACACAGACATGTACTCAGTTCGTCGAGCTGAGTCGAATAGTATATGACACTCGGCCTGTGAATCTCGGATAAAAAGTCGAGTTTTCAAGCGATCTTAATACCCTTCTATTGATGTAAGAAGGGTAAAAAGGAAAGTTCCTCTCCCATGTGCGCATTAAAAAAACAGGTACACAATAGATCGCTAAAATAAACTATACAAGCCACAGTGGTACATGAGCGTCTTTCCATGCGTCAATTTTGCCTGTTGAAGTGGCGGACTTGTTCCGTCGCTACAACCTACCCGCAGTGGGATGTTAGGCAAAGATTGACGTCCACAATTCAGTACCATTGGATGATACATGCCCTTTCGCTCAATTTTCAAAAACATCTGTTAATTTTCCTACCTGCCGCACTCGACGGAACTTTCAACACTTTCTCTTCACATCTTTCATTCTAGCCAAAAACATTGTTGTTCACTCTTGGTGCCGCATGGTGATGAGCGAACATCTCCTTCTACATTAAATTTCTTGTTTATGCTGATGACATGAAACTATTTTTAGAAATAAGAAATAAAGAAGATATCATTACATTCCAGCAAGAAATAAACGTTTTCTATGTCTGGTGTATCAAAAGTCTTTTACAGCTAAACGTAAAAAAATGTAATTCGATTACTTTTAGTAGGAAACGAAGCACCCTAGCCGTAACTATTAATTTAGGGAATCAGCCAGTTGAAAAGTGTAAAAGAGTAAGGGACTTAGGAGTTATCTTGGATTCCAAACTTACATTCATTGAACATTACAATACTATCATCAACAGAGCAAATAATATGCTTGGATTTATAAAACGTTTTTGTTACAATTTCCATGACCCGTACACAATAAAAACATTGTACATTGCATATGTGAGGTCAATACTGGAATATTGTAGCGTAGTTTGGTCACCCTTTTCAGTCATACAAGAAGAACGAATAGAATCGGTACAGAAGCAGTTTTTACTATTTGCCCTTCGTAAATTAGGTTGGACAAGGTTACCTCTTCCATCTTATGAAGCACGCTGTATGCTAATCAGCATCCGACCATTAAAAGAGCGCCGTGAATTTGCATTAGTTTCATTCGTAAATGATATTGTTGCGCAACGCGTTGACTCTGTAGAACTTTTAGCAAAACTTAATTTTTACATATATAGAAATATATTTACTACAAGCCATCATCGCACAAATTACGCCAAATTTGGGCCTCTTAATCAGATGATGGCAACGTACAATAAGCACGGAGAAAATGTTGACTTCACTATGACTAAAACAAAATTGAAGCAATACTTCAATGCAATTAGATAACCTAAACATTAAAAATATAAACCTGATATGTTGGTTTTTTAAGACATACTATATATTTAAGAAGTATAACATAAAATTGTAAATATCATTGTAACAAAACGGTCTACTACTGATTGACGACAAATAAAATAAATAAATAAATATAAGTTATTAGAAGTATGTGGTATTGTACGTTGTGTATTTGATGGTTTTCTGTAAATTTAAAGTGTGAAGGCAACACACTCTGTAAATGAACATTTTGGAATACTACATTAGATTGTTCTTTTACTACGAGCAAGTCCAAGAATGGTAATTTATTGTCATTTTCAATTTCATAAGTGAATTCAATGTTTTTATGTGCGTTGTTAAATGTTTTTAGAGTGAGAGGTAAGAGATCTTTCAATAAATAGATACACAATTACATGAAAATTTCATTTCATTTTATTCTAGTAGAGGAGAATGAAAGGGATCATCAGATTTCCCGATTTATTTATTATTTAATAATTGAACCCTTTGCGAGGCCTGCTTTACTTGCAAGTAAATGAATGAAAATAATCTAGGACTGGCGCAATTAGGGTTTTTTTTTAAATAAGTTTTGTATAAATATTTAGCGTTTGCTAATGTGCTAATGCTTCGATTAAAGTTTTATTTTATTATTTTGTTGCTGTTTTTATTTTTGTTTGCAAAGCTACGCTGCAAAAGTTTATCAAACTTAACGTTGCCGTTCTTAGAATAAAATTTCATCACTTTTTTTTAAATAGTACCTTCACTTAAAGAAGATGAAGAATGGTAATTCCTACAATTTTGGCTGACTGTGGCAGTTTTTAACATTACTATGGCAGTCTACCATAACTTTCGTATAAACTACTGCATGCTCGTGAAAACTACCATAAATTTTGACAGGTCATGGTATTTTCTACTGCAATGTTGACATATCTGACTATTACCATAGTAGACGCTTAGAGTTTTTATGCAGAAATTTGTTAAATTATGCCAAATTCTCAACAGTTGAACGTTCAGGACTCAGATTTCACGGGTTCCAGTGAAACTTTACAGTTATCAGTTACAGTTACAATTTCTAGAAAATACCATTAAATTTGTAAGAAGTTTCATCGTGAACTTCTCAAAAGTCCTTATCTGACCTTTGGGAGGTTTCTCCTTAACCTCGGTGAAAATTGTTCTAGAACTTTTGAGAAATTCTTTCTCATAATTCTAGGAAATTTCCCCCAATGCTTCTGGAAAGTTTCTTTCTGTTCATTGGACAGGATTCTTCCTGAATTTAGAAAAATCTGATCTTGAAATTCTGAAATTTTCTCTTTTTAACTTCGGGAAAGCTCTCTAGCACTTCTGGGAAGTTCCAACTTAGCTTTTGGGAAGTTTCTCCCGATAGTTCTGGGAAATCCTTTTCTGAACTTCAGAGATGCGCTCTCCTGAACTACTAAGACGTATTTTTCCTGATTTTTCGGTGAAATTATTGGTAGTGCCCTCCCTGGTTAGTTTTTTCTTGTTATTTTGAGAAATTTTTACCTGAAATTGTGGAGCTTGTATCTTGAATTTCTGGAAACAACTCCAGAACCTCTGAGAAGTTCCAAACTTCTGAATGTCCTCTTCCCTTAACTTCTTCCAGAAGCTCTGAGAAGTCCTCTCCTGATTTTCGTGGAAGTTCTTTCCTGAACTTTTGGGAAGTATGAACTTAAACTTTGGAGATGTTTGGTTTTGATTGTTTTTTGGATTATTTCAGCTTGAACTACTTATAAGTGCTCCCTAACTTCTGAGAAATTTCTGCCTGACCTCTGGAAAAGTTTATTTTTTCCATGAAGTCTCTTCCTGACCTTCTAGAAAGTATCTTCCTGAAACTCTGGGATGTCTGCTTATGAACTTTCGAGGACGTGCCTTAAATTTTGGATAGTTTATTTTCATACTTTTAGTAATCTAGAACTTATTTTAAACCTCTTTCTTCGAGGCAAAATTTTCAAATCCCAAGTGCAAATAAACAAAAACGATGAATTTAGAAATACTCTAGAAAAAAATCAGAGTTCTTTAATTTCAAAAGCTTTTGATTTGATTTTTAGTCGCCAATTGAGCTTGAGAGCCAATGTTAGGAACAAAAAAGTAATAGTATTCAAACGAGAAAATAAAATTTAGTTTTAGGTTTTCTGACGCAAGGCGCATTGGTGGTGGTCCCATTGAATCGAGCTCTTGATTAGTTTTTTACTGCTTAACAATAGCTTTAGCCAAACCACAAAGACAATTTTAATCAGTTCGATGAGCTAGTCGATCTTTTCAAATTGTTGTTCAAATTGTTGTAATTTGTTTTTTTTTAAAAGCATTAGACATTTTTTACTAGAAGTAAATTGTTTTTGTGTTAATTTAACTGCAAAAAAATGGTTTAGTGTTTTTCTCGTCATCCAGTGCTTAATCGGAAACCGAACGCTTTAGTTCGAGATATAGCTAAAAAGTTGCTTGTGAGCAAGACTTTCGTGCACAATACCAAACCTCGAGCTATACTACGTACGTTTAAGGTTCAAAAGTCCTAAAGCCGTGACGAGAAACAGAATACGGTCGTAAAAATCCGTGCCAAGAAGCTGCATGACCAGCAGCTAACAAAACTAACCTGCTGCGTAATGCATGACGAGACATATGTGAAGGCGGACTTCAACCAGATTGCAGGAAACCTGTATGTGACTGCCAAGGATGCCGAGAGCCCCGGAATCAGAAGATGTTGACTCAAATAGCACATTACAATAAAAATTAGTTGTAGTAACTCGATTATGACTCAGCAAGTTATATTTATGTTATCTTCAATGAATGGCAACAAGTGTGCTACTAAGGTGAAGTTCGCCAAGAAGTTCTTAATTTGGCAAGCGACTTGTACTTGCGGAAAGAGGAGTACACTTTTCGTTACAGAACCTTATGGCTAGGGTTAGGGCCAAAGTTCGCGCATTCGGATATTATGGTGAATAAAATGTAAAAAATGAAATCAAAACTATTTCTAATTGTTTTTATTTACTTCTTGAAAATTTGGTGTTAATCTATCTATATAAAAATGGATTTCTGTCTGTCTGTCTGTCTGTCTGTCTGTCTGTCTGT
Source organism: Aedes japonicus (assembly GCA_034211315.2). Lineage (NCBI taxonomy): Eukaryota > Metazoa > Arthropoda > Insecta > Diptera > Culicidae > Aedes > Aedes japonicus. Next base: position 38,265 of record JASCZW010004384.1, read on the forward strand.
CTGAACCTAATAGGCTCGAAAACTACTGAACCGATCAGCGTGAAATTTTGTATGGAAAAGGTTTTGGGGCCGGGGAAGGATTCTTATGATGGTTTGAGACCCCTCCCTTCTATGAAAAGGGGGTTCCCATACAAATGAAGCACAAATTTCTGCATAACTCGAGAACTGATCAAGCAAAGGAACCCAAATTAAGCATGCGGAAGTTTTTGGAGGCAATAAATGTTTATATGGTAGTCAGAGACCCCTCCCTCTCTAAAAAGGAGGCTCCCATACAAATGAAACAGAATTTTCTGCATATCTCAAGAACTAATCAAGCAAATGGAACCAAATTTTGCATGTAGGGTTTTCTGGAGACAATTTTTTTTCTATGGTGGTTTGAGACCCCTCCCTTCTCCTAGAAGGGGTGCTGTCATACAAATGAAACTAAAATTTCTCCATAACTCTAGATCTAATAAAGCAAATGGAACCAAATTTGGCATGCGGGGATTTTAAAGGCAATGATTGTTTCTACGATAGTATGAGACCCCTCCTCTCTCTCTGGGAGGGGGGGGGGTTGTCATAAAAATGAAACGTAAGTTTCTATATATCTCGAGAACTAATCAAATGGAACCAAATTTGGCAGGTAGAGATTTTTGAAGGCAAGAAATATTTCTAAGGTGACTGGACACCCCTCCACTCTCTGTAAGAGGGGGGCTCTCATACAAATGAAACACACATTTGTGCATAACTCGAGAACTAATCAAGCATATGGAACCAAATTTGGCATGTGAAGGTTTTTGGAGGCAAGAAATATTTCTATGGAAGTTCAATACCCCTCCCCATTTTGAAAGGGGGGGGGGGGCATACAAATGAAAAACAAAATTCTGCATAACTGGAGAACTAATCAAGTAAATCAAACCACTTTAAGCATATGGGGGTTTTTGGAGGCTAGATTTCTATATTCATAAAAATGAATTTCTGTCTGTCTGTCTGTTTGTCAGACCCTTATAGACTCGGAAAGTTCTGAACCGACCAACGTGAAAATTTATATGAAGGGGTTTTTGGGGCTGGAGAAGGTTCATATGATTGTTTAAGACCCCTACTCTCTCAGGAAGGGAGGCTCTCATACAAATGAGACACAAATTACTTCATAACGCGAGAACTAAACAAGCAAATCGAATCAAATTTGGCATGTGGGGGGTTTTGGAGGCAAAAAACCCCATAAAGATGCCAGTTATATTAAATTTCCCTTCATTTAGTTGCAAGCGTAGCAGCGCACGCACCGGACGCAGCTATTATATGTATAACAATGAATTTCTGTCTGTCTGAACCTTATAGAATCGAAAACTACTGAACCTATCGGCGTGAAATTTTGCGTGGAGGGATTTTTGGGGCCGAAAAAGGTTCTTATGATAGTCTGGAACCCCTCCCATATCTGGAAGGGGGGGGGGCTCCCATACAAATGAAACACACATTTCTGCATAACTCGAGAACTAATCAAGCAAAGGAAACCAAATTTAGCATGTGGGAGTTTTTGGAGACAGGATATGTTTCTATGGTTTCTTGAGACCCCGCCACCCTCTGGAAAGGGGGGCTCCCATACAAATGAAACACAAATTTCAACCAAACATGAGAACTATCCCTACTGCCATGGAAATTTGTATGTAGGGGTTTAAGGTTTGGAAAAGGATCCTATGATAGTTTGAAACCCCTCCCGCCTATAGAAAGGGGGGCTCCCATGCAAATGAAAAACAAATTTCTGCATAACTCGAGAACTAATCATGCAAATGGAACCATATTTAGCATGTATGAGTTGCTAAAGACAAGAAAGGTTTTTATGGTAGCTTGAGAACCCTCCCTGTCCTAAAAGGAGGGCTCCCATACAAATAAAACACAATATTCTGCATAACTCGGGAACTAATCAAGCAAACGGAACGAAATTTAGCATGTGGTGGTTTTAAAGACAAAAAAATTGTCTATGTTGGTTTGAGACCCCTCCCCATTCTAAAGGGAAGGGTTCCAATTCAAATGAAATACAATATTATGCATGACTCGAGAAATAATCCAGCAAATGGAACCAAATTTAGTATGCGGTGGGTTTTGAAGACAAAAAATAGTTCTATGATGATTTGAGACCCCTCCCCTTTCTGAAAGGGGGGGATTCCATACAAATGAAACGCAAATCCTTGCATAACTCGAGAACTAATCATGGAAATGGACCAAATTTGGCATGTGGTAGTTTTTGAAGAAGTGAAGTGTTTCTATGGTGATTTGTGACTCTTCCGCCATATTTTGGGTGGGCCTCTCAAACAAATGGAACACAAATATTCGCATAACTGGAGAAATAATAAATCAAATTGAACCAAATTGGGCATGTGGAGGTTTCTGAAGAAAATATATGTTTCTTAGGTGGTTTGGACTCCTTCGCCTTCTGGAAGGGGGGAGGAGGGACTACAAATGAAACACAAATTTCTGCATTACTCGGGAACTAATCAAGCAAAAGAACCAAATTTGGAATGGACGAGTTTTTGGCATTAAATGTTTTTATGGTGGTTCAAAGCCCTCCTCCCTCTAAAAGTGGGGCTCTGGTACAAATGAAACACAAATTTCAACCAAACATGAGAACTATTCCTACTGCTTTGCAAATTTGTTTTCAGTGGTTTTGGGTCCGGGAAAGCATCTCCTGCCTCTAGCAAGGGGGGATTCCATGCAAATGAAAAACAAATTCCTGCATAACTCGAGAACTAATCAAGCAAATGGAACAAAAAATGGTATGGGTGAGGACTTCCATACAAATGAAACACAAATTTCTGCAAAGCTCGAGCTCTTGGAATTGAAGTTCATGAAATGGAACCAACTTTGGCATGTGGGGGGTTTTTGGGCAGGACTTTTTCTTAGGTAGTTCGAGACGCCTTCCCTCTGGAGAGAAGGAAGGAGGGCTCTCAAACCATTGAAACAGACATTTGAACCAAAACATGAGAATTATCCATGAAACTAAAACACAAAATGTGCATTTCTCCGGTAAGAAGCATATTCTGATAGAAGTTTGAACCCCTTTTTAGTCAAGAATTGGTTAAGTTACTCTCAGTGCTACATTATGCACAAGAAGTTAACCTTAGGTTATGCAAGAGAAAATTACGTACAAACTGACAGGATACGGCTTCGTTTGTCTTTGAAATGTTTCTACGCAGAAAGGAAAACCGGTAGAAACAACCGGTCCAAAGGTTGAATTAATAACACAAACCTTTTTTTGCATAAATAAACACACACAAGCAAACGAAAATATTTTAACCAGATTCATTCAGAACCATAAACGCGCCAGTTTTATCAATTTTTCATTCACTTAGTTGCATGCGTTGCAAGGCTCGCACCGGGCTCAGCTAGTCGGATATAAACTCTAATTTTGAGGATGAATTTTTTTTGTGCGGATTTTAAACGGTACACCTTTTAACTGCGATGATAGTTTTAGTTTTTTTAGAGTACAATTTCTCTCTTTTCTAATTAGGTATTTAATATAACTTCAACAACAGAGTGGTGAAACCACCGTGATGACAGATCACAAGGACTACATAGTTTTCTTCAAATAAAACTCCATTAGTGCCTTCTAGAGTCGTCCAAAACGATTTTTGGCCTTTCAAGTCTCCAGAAACGATTTCCTGATTCTTTTAGAATATCCTAACGAATGTTTTCGGAAGTCTTCCCATAAAACAGTTTTCACGAATAGATTCTAGAGTAATTGCAGAAATTTTGCTGTGCTGTAAGAACTTCCTTCAACTCTCCCAAATCACTTTCCATGCCTTCATGAAAGGCAATGCTGAGTTTTAGCAAATGACTTCTTAAATCGCTCCTTAAAACTTTATTTGAGTTTCTCCAAAAGTCTTTGTGAGTCCTTTCCGAAGATCTCGGGAGTATTTCCAGGTCTTTTCAAAACACTACCGCGTCGTTAACAGATAGCTATTAAGAGAAGTCTATTGACGCAAAACATTCCTCAACTTCCCAAACAACTTTCCTTGAAGACCTGTAAAGGTTGCTTCCACTCTTACTAAACGACTTCTCAAATCGCTCCTGAACGCAACTTAAGTTTTCCAAAAACACAATGAGTCCTCTCAGATAATTTCCAAAGTTTTTCCAGAATACTTATTGGGTCTGCTTTAGTCGAAAGCCATTCTTTGCTTCAAAGCCTATTTGTTCGTAATGATTTAGGATGGAGAATGTCTAAGTTTGAGTGATTTGATGCAGAAGAAAACACTACTTCTTGAAGTACCGGCTTCCCTATCAGGGAGAACATATGATTTCCATATTTCCAACATATGAGTAAGTAAGGCTGACAGAAATTCATTGTTTTGCTATTCCCTCCTCTACCATCCGTCCACAGCTGTTCAATTCCCCTTCCAATCTCTTTCAGCGGGGAAAATCCTCAAAGCGCCGGCGTCAAAGTTCCTCCCCGCCGTTCTCCGTTTCATTTTCATCAGCTCCCAACCAGCTCGGGGAGCATCCCATCGCAGCACACAGTCCCACTTCGGAATCAAACTCCCAAATTTCCCTCTCCCATTCCTTCTCTCGCCCTGCACCGTAGGCCACCCCTTCCACTCTCTTCCATTCTCTAGCTTACAAACAACCGTAATTTTGTTGTTAAACAATTGTGACTGTGCAAGGTTAAATTCTATGTCGCCGGATCGATCCTCACTGCCACTGCTCCGTTTGTAGACTAGAGCGCCGGGGTGCAGAGATTTATTGAACTTTACCGAAAGCGAGATAAATTTTCCAACCTGTCAAAACTAATGCCATTCTAGTAGGTAGCGTTTTTCGAAGGGAAAATCGATTTCAACCGCCTGCCAGGATGCGCTAAGGTTTTCTTTAAGAGCAGTGCGAAAAACAGCTGCTGCTCCGAGCTTGCCATCTCGCCCCGGAACGGAGAAGGCGTTGCTTTTGGTGTTTGCTTATTCAACCTTCGCCTCCTTATCATGCATTTGTTGACGTGCGGTTTTTCGACCAAGGAGGGTGAAGGCGTGTTTCGGAGTCCGTTTTTTTTCTCCAACCTCCTAGTCGAGCGGGACATTATGCAATCAACTAGCAGATTGTGCTCTTGAATTCTGAAAAGGGGTGGACCGGATTCCTTTGAATGTTTAATGCAGCGTGACTGGAATGTTCTAGTTTTGTTTTGGTCGACAGGATGATGTTCTTACCGGCAGACGGCGGCGGGTCGTCATGGACTGGAGGGCGACTTTAATTCTAGCCATCGAGATTCGTGGTTAAAAATAACTTTTGAACTAGCAGCGAAGTGCAAACCTGGGAAATAAATGGAGGTAACTTTTTGCCCGCTTGCTACAACTACAACCGGATGAATGTGGTTCGTGGCGGTTGGTTGGTTGGTTGGTTGGCAGGACCAAGCAGGACGGCGACGGCGAAAAATGTGTGCTCATATGTAGGCTAAGGATGGATTCCGGTGCGAGCTTATTCTCGACGACGCTTGGCCAATTCCTGTAGGGGGTGGAAAATCGATAATGTTGGGAGTGAGCATTAAGGTCAGGAAATTTAGTCTCATCTACTTTTGTAGACGGCGCACGATGGATGGTTGTGGACGAAATGAATTAAGTTTCTTTTCGCCGAAGGTAGTATGACAACTTAAAATAAACAATGCTCAAGGGATCGTGAGAGCTATCATTTGACAATTGAAAATTTTAATTCCCGGCCTAATGCCAAACTGAAAAAGGACCCCGACTGTATTGGGAATCAAACTTTTGACCTCCAGATTTGAAATCCTACACATTTACCGACTACACTATGAGGCCTCTTTCGAATAGATGAAGTGTTTTTGAAAGTCGCCTATTTGAATAACTATATTTGTTTTACTTGAATGCATCACGTCGAGGATTTTCTAACCAGTTGTCCAAAATAAGAAACCGCAGCTCCAGTTGTCGAGATGACATTATCGGAACATCAATTTAAAAGTTAACGATATGCACTTTGACACGAAGGTAAAAGGATCTACTGACAGCCAAACCAACAATCAATTAGGCTTTTTGACGTTTAACCCTTAAAGGTGCAGGACGGACTTTTTATTTTGAAAACGCTATATCTCTTGATCTTTTCAGCTGAAACTTTCACTCAAATTAAGGGGAATGGTAGTCCTAAATTTTGGGTATATGTGCTCCCCTCAAATCCATCTACCTTCTTTTCGTGGTTTAAACTAGGTTGCTTTGAGAGTATTTTTCATGATGATATTGAAATGGGTTTTGTTTTTCACTTGTTTTTAATATCTGCTTTTATGCTTTTTATTTAGTTTCTTACACAAATTGTACATGAAAAGTGTACAAATGGGTGTATACATATTTTTCGGGAAGTTTTTGGTCGTCCAAACTCTCCTGAAATGTTGGTCATGAGCTACGTCGCTATGACATCTGCGCATAGGACCTACATACAAGAAACATGTCCAAAAATGTTAAAAAAGAGTGAAATTATTATCCATCTCCATTCATATCAGTCGTTCGAGCCTCTTCAAATTGTCCTGGAGTTCAGGTCAAATGATCTACTAGATCAACCATGACTAGACTACGGTCATTAGCAACGCAGCATACCCAAGCAGACTCAAAGAAGCTATACAAAGGGATTACAATGTATTTCCTTCCATATAAGATGTTCTAGGTTCTCTAAATTGTGCTGGAGTTTAGATAGGTCGTTGCTGTTAGTTCAACCAAGACTAATATAATGCTCCTCACATTGTGTAACGTCTAGGCTGATTTATAGTACTAGTTCGAATCATTTTCGACCCATTTTCGTTTATATTTGTAATGCTAGGTGCTTCAGGTCGCTGTGGAGTTCATGTCATAATATCTTTTGAACCAACCACATATGAGAGAAGCATACTAACGGAGGTTGTGTGCATAGAAAGCAAACTATTTTTCTGCATATCTGATATCCTATATTCTCCAAATAGGGGAAAAATAAAGAGGTGTTTTAGGGAATATCATTCTACCGCTTTTGGTGTGTTCGATGGTACATAAATCATGCAATATCTAATTCATATGCTTCAGAAATATTCTTGCAAATAATGTCTTTTTGCAGTGTTTTGTTTACACATTTTGTGTATGTCAGTGGGGTTAGGGAACGTCCATTAATTACGTCACGTGGTAGGGGGGGAGGTGGTTTGGAAAAATGTAACGATATATACAAAGAAAATTGAATGTCCATACAAAAAAGCAACAAGGGGGTTATAAAAAGTCACTTTTGGCGTGACGTAATTAATGGACGTTCCCTTAATGGCATTGAACATAGAACATCTTATATGGAAGGAACTCAACTTTATTCCATTCCTTTAGCCTCTTTGAGTTTGTTGTGGGTATTCTGCGTTACTAAGGCCAATGGTTGATCTTGTAGATCATTTGATCTGAGCTCCAGAATGATTCGGAGAACATAGGATATCTAATATGCAGAAAAATTGTTTGTTTTTTATGCACACAACCTCCGTGAGTTTGTTTGAGTATGTTTCTTTCATAACAACTATATTATAGCTTTGGTTAGTTCAATATATATTATGACTTGAACTCCACAACAACTTGGAGCATCTAGACCAACAAATATGAACATAAATGGGTCGAAAACGAAGCGCGTTGGTACTATAAATCAGCCTAGGCATTACAAAATGTTATGGGCATTACATTAGTCTTCGGTGAACTAACGGCAACGAACTATCTAAGCTCCAGCACAATTTGGAGAACCAAGAACATCTTATATGTAGGAAAATATAATATAGTCCCTACAGTAGCCCAGTCATGGTTGATCTAATAGATCATTTGACCTGAACTCCAGGACAATTTGGAGAGACTTGAACGACTGATATGAATGATGATGGATGGCAGATAATAAAATCACTCTTTTTTAACATTTTTGGATATGTTTCATGTATGTAGGTCCTATGCTCAGATGTCATAGTGACATAGCCCATGACCAACATTCCAGGGGAATTTGAACGACCTAAAACATCCCGAAAAATATGTATGTTAGCATACTTTTGATATACCATTTGTGTTAAAAAATAATTAAAAACCATAACACCGATTATAAAAACAAATAAAAAACAAAAACCATTTCAATATCATCATGAAAAATACCCTTAATACCACCTAGTTTCAACAACGAAATGAAGAGAGGATGGGTTGGAAGGGAGTACATGTACCCAAAATTTAGGACTACCACTCTTCTTGATTTTGAAAGTTTCAGCTGGAAAAGTAAAGGCATCATGGAGATATTGCGTTTTCAAAATAAAAAGTCCGTTCTGCATCTTTAAGGGATAATCACCTTTCCCTTTCTGGCATATGCAGAAGAATGATGGTTTGTTTTCTTCCATAAAAAATTTCCTTTTAAATACTTGCACTTCTTTAAACAAAATGGCGCTGTAGTGTACGTGCGTTAAACGTCACTAAGCCTAATATGAAACCAGCGATTTGAAATTGGTGCACTGTTGTAGAGTCTCTAGGTCTGAAATACTTCGCAGTCTGCACCTTGCAATACACTCTTGCGCTCATCGGTACCTTTCGGTACTAGGTTCTTTGTTTTTGTTTTGATTTGCTACATACTATTGCTACATAAATTGCTACATAGTATTTCTTTTTCTATCACGGAAATGTTACTCAATTTGTGGTTGAAAGTGGATCAACTCAGTTTTTGAGTAGATCCACTTTTTAAGAAAATTGAGTAACATTTCCGTGAGAGAAAAAGAGATCGTATACAATTGTACTCAAAAATTGAGTAAAATGAAACGAGAGTGTATGGTATTTTGACAGAATATTTGAGGGTGTGTTGGTGTGAGATACGATATTAGGGCCGAATCATTAAGCATGGAACGATAGTGGAAAATATCCACTAGAAATGCACTTAACTTTCATGTGATTCAGGAAGTGGAAAATGCTTTGCAAAATAAAGTGCACATTAGGGAACGTCCATTAATTGCGTCACGCAAAAATTGACTTTTTATAATCCCCCCTCCCTCCCTTGTCACGTTTTTTGTATGGACTTTCAAATTGTTTTGTACGGATCGTCACGTTTTCTCAAACCCCCCCCCCCCCCTACTGCGTGACATAATTAATGGACATTCCTTTATGTGTGAAATCAATATGCCCAATAGCATCCCTACTGTTGGTTTAAATCGGTCTTGAGGACTCGATGTTCTTAACGTATTCTTGTATTCCATTAAAATAAACCACCCACACTTGTGAGTGGTCCCAACAGCATTCCTACTGTTCGTTTAAATCGGTCCTCAAACTCGGTGATTTAAAATGCTTTTGTATTCTGCTGAAATAAACCACCCACACTTGCGAGTGGCCCCAACAGCAACCCTACTGTTGGTTTAAATCGGTGCCAAAATTTGAATAGCTTTAATGTGTATCTCTGTACAGAGAATAAATCGGGAACATATCATATTCGCTGCCGACGTCAGTTGAATTCAGCACACCGTTTACCAAAACGGATCCGGCTGCAAACCCAACCATTTTATCCAACATCCCAGTGATTTTTCGTGGAAGTGCAGAGGTGTTCTCGGCTTCCCACAAAGCGAGTATCACGTCAACATATTCCTACCCATTCCCTATTTGACCTGTATTCGGGCGAGGCCGGCGCCGGTATTGCCTTAATTTAAGATCACCAGTTTTTACACATTGAGGATGTATGCTAGTCCCAAGCATCATCTTTTGGTTCTTTGTGTAATAACAGCTGATCTGGCAATAACGGAGTAGCAACCTCGGGCGGTCAATCATGCTCATGCTCATGCTCATGCTCATTCCCTTATGTGTGAAATCGATATGATGAGTCAAGTAGATTTTTTTTTCTATGTGTTATTCATGTAAAAGTTACTTATTTTAGTATTGGAAAAGTGCTAAGTGAAATATATTTTCAGTATACATTGGCGAAACCATACACTGAAAGAAATTTTAACGTTCACTCAGACCACGGCGGCGACAAAGTCACAAAAAATATTTCCGGACACGCTCTATCACGTCATAAGCTGGAAAATAGGTCTAGCAGCTTTAATTTTATGAGCTACACCACCTAAAACTACACGACTGCAAAGAGAACTCAAAATGCATGCCTGACTTCAACTGCCAGTATGAAAGTTTTCAACAGCTAACAGTTTCAAGTTTTCATTTCAATCATATTTCAGTTTTGGCTTACAAAGTATTCAATAATTATTTGTGAGAACATCTAATAGATATGTAACTTTTATTTCTCCACCAATTTTTTTAACAAACAAGAACTATGCCTGCCTCCAAGTTAGTCAAAATCGTTTATAAACTGCTGTAGTTATTGAAGTAGTTTCTCGAATAGGATGTATGAATAATATTGTTATGTGAATGATAACGCTGAACATTACATTCAAATAAAAAAAATCATTCATGCGTACACAGTTAAAATGAAATATGTTTATTTATGATGACTTGAATGTAAATTTCTGAATAAATCAAAATTGATATTACTGAAAACAGTAAGCTATGAATTTTCATGTATTCTATTTCACGGCATGTAAATTAAGAACTGCTGCAATTCCCAGTTCTCTTATTTTTAGGTTAGAATTGAGTTTTTTTTCTCCAAATTATGGTTAATTATTTCAATTGTTTCCTTTTTGTTGAGCTTCTTGAAGGTGTTGATACTTTCACTTTTGCTGGAATGTCCGTTACGTTAGATTATAGAAGAAGTATACAAAAGAGAGGTTTTCGGGCAGCACTGGTCATCTCCCCGTTGTGTCGAAATCAACTGTAAGGGCATCTTCAGCGGCGGTCTATTTTTAGATCAACGTTATACCTGATTTACATCAGTGAAACTTGAATAGAGCTAGCTCAAATAGACCAAGTATGCGTTCCCCACAACGGTGTTGTATTTCTTGTTGTTAAACCCACCACCTGTCATCCTGTCGATCATTCAACATCAGAGATCAGAAGTTTTTATTTTACAGAAATTTTACACAAACATTTTGCCTATTGATTGATTAATGCCAGTAGTGCGTCGTTAGCTGACGACAAGGAATACTTGTTCTTTCGTTTGGCTTAAGTTGAGTGTGTGAATGCATGCATTCCATTAAAACGATATTAGATAATGCTGATTTGTAGTTTGACAACGGATAAACAAGAGTCGAAACGGAGAGGGTCACATCCTGGATGACGCCCCAACGTCAACCGTGATTTCCGTTCCGGTCATCAGAAGCAGTTCCAGGACTATTTTAGTGACACGCAAACCTACAACGAGAAGCACTTTCTGCGTTTCCGCATACCAAGGGAGATGTTCCTGTATATTATGCGCCAAATAGAGTCAGCTAGAGGTTTCTCTAAAATTTGTCTGTATGTGCTATTTGCAAGTGCTCATTATGACCAATCTATCTATAAACAGATTGTTTACTCTGAAAACTTAATTACTTTTCATTTCCGAGAAATAGAAATACTATTTGGAATCCCGGAACCCCCGCATTTCAATGTAATCAGGATCAGGATCAGGATTGCCGTTGAAGATGCCCTAACGATCGGTATGTTGGAATCAATGACGTCTATATAAGGTCCATAGGCTGGAATCAGTTGAAAAAGAAAAGATTTATAGCCCATATAATAAACAACCACGGAGTGAACGAATCAAAATAAATAGTATGACGAAGCACTTTCCGAGCTTTTGTGAAGCGCGCAGAAGGAGTGTTATTACTGTCATGAGCAAATTTTGCTCATTTCACTAATATTGTTGTGGCTAGGCCAGACCCTATATAGACGTCATTGTGTTGGGATGGGTTAAGATATGACAGGTGAATGAGAGGTAGGACGGTAGAGTAAAACCATTCATTTTTGTTTTTTCAAAACAATAATCAAACAGTAATGTATAGAAAAGTGATTGATAATAAGGATTTGAGCAATTTGTGGTACTAAATATTTGCTGAAAGTTATAGTGCTTTACCGAATTGTAAAAGGGATTGTAAAGAGAAGTTTTATATGTTTGTCACACATATTAATTCGATCAAGGTATGAAGATAAACAGTGAAACACACAATTGTTAGCACGATCGACGGTACTCGACAATTAAATACAATACCGAAGTTTGAGAAAATGGTTTAATAATTTAAACAATAATTGCTAGGAAGCTTGAAAGAAAATAAAAGGAAGGTCAAAAGAAGATAAACTAATATTGTTTGTAATGTTAACACCACGTATGAAAAGTTTATAAAAAAATCCAATGAAAATATTTACAGTTTCATGATCCTGAAAATCTCAAATAACATTTTTTTAATCTCACAAACTCAATATTGGATTTGCAAAAAGGGTGTTCCGATTGAAATTTGGGTTTTATTAAAATCAAAGTTTTTATTAATACGTCAAATTCGGTTTTTTTCCAATTTCAGGTAATACACAATACAAGAGTTTTATTCAGCTAAGCTCCCATTTTACTCCATGCGAATTGCCGGGTCTTTCATTTAACACCTACCATAAGATTTTGTATGGTCTCATTGCCCACATTATTCGCCGCAGAACGCCATTTTGCTTTGTACTGTTTATCGCTCACAGCAGCTTTTTGAGTCTTCTTAAGGTTCCGCTTGACGATGGCCCAATATTGGTTGATTGGGCGGACCTCTGGCGTGTTGGGAGGGTCCTTGTCCTTGGGCACAATTCGAACATTTTTGACAGCATTCTACTTCATGGCTTTTTTTCCGTAATGGCAAGATGCAAAGTCCGGCAAAAATAGAACGGAACAATTGTGTCGCTTCAGGAAAGGCAGTAGACGTTTCTGTAGGCACTCGCTCAGATAAATTTCCTGGTTGACGGTTTCGGTCGCAATTTAAACGTTGCTCTTCGTTGCTCTTGAAAATATATGCTACCTTTTCCCGTCCGGTTGCCGTATAAAATTCCTGTTCAGGAAGCTGTTTAAAGTCTGCCTGGATGTAAGTTTCATCATCCTGTACCACGCAATCAAAATCGTCAGGCATCGTGTACAACTTTCGCGATCGTGATTTGGCCGACGGGTTTTGTTTATCGTCGCGATTTAGAGTGACCACTTTCTTGTAAGTCGACAGTCCAGCTCGTTCTTAAGTTCTTTCATGGTCGAAGACTCCACTCCCAACTTCTTTGTGACATCTCGGACGGAGAGTTTTGGGTTCCGCTCGAACAGCGGGCAACTTTTGTCATCGCTGTAGCCTCCACCTTTCGATTTCCCCCGATCCAGCTCTTTCTGGCTGTCGACAGACGTTCACCGTACACCTTTTAATACGTTGATAACAGTTGATTTAGCCACTTTCAACAATTTTGCCAACTTGGCGTGAGAGTAGTTAGATTTTCGCAATGCACGAGCAAAATTTTAATGCGTTGCTTCTCTTCTTCGACGACATTATGATAACTGAATTTCTAATCTCAAAATAAAAACCCGCA
>JASCZW010004385.1:0-54103 GCA_034211315.2 Aedes japonicus
TGTAAATCAGTTCGTCGTCATCACTTTATAGTACAAACAAGAACCAGTAAAAACCAAATCAAACCGGAATCTTCGGAAAGGGATGTGTACCCAAGTGATTCGGAGCGAGGCGAACCCGAAATTCAATTAACGTTAAAGCACAGGAGAAACATACTCCAGACGATGGATGAGGGAGGATCCTCAACAAAAAAAAAACCTCACATAGGCCACACAATGATGGGCTTCTGCAAGCGAAACGAGTAAACCAATTTCTGTCATTCAGGGGGCTATAATCCGTTTGTTGCTGCATGTTCATACTCCTTACTGGTAAAAAGATTTTACAAAAGTGCTTGATCGCCTACTCAAGGAGCACACGTGTCGGCGGAAAACATACATACCCACGTGCAACAGGAGTGGTGATATTTTTTTGCTCTTAGACAAACCATAGTCGCGGGACAAGCCAAAGCGAATGTAAATATTTACCGATATTAAAGCGCTTGGGAAGAAAAACGAAACGCACAAAGTGGATTTAATACAGCTGTAATGTTTATGGGACAAGTAGGTTGGTTGTTGTCGCTGTACAAGAATGCGTGGATTTAAATGGCTTTAGATGTTGCCGGTGCTTGGATCGGGGAGTTTTATCTCTCTCCATGGAGAGTGAAAAGCGATAAGCTTTCATCTTCTATATATCCCATACGACATGGGATGTTTGATGGGCAGACGGAAGCTGGGGGAATGTTTCGAGTGGGTTTGGTGGTTTCTGCAGTTAATTAATACTAGACGTTGTATTTTCACATAATTAAAAAGAGGAATTCAATACGGTATGTAATAGTGTATCAAAATTAGTATCTCGAGGTTAGCAGAATTTATGTTAGAGGGATCTATATCGTGAAATTTCCTCAAGTAGCACACTACGATCATAATTAGTTGTTGTAACTTGATTATGACTTAACAAATCATATTTATGTTATCTGAACTGAATGGCAACAAGTGTGCTACTAGGGTCAAAATATGATTTTGCTTGAGTATGACGAGGCACAGGTATATTTTAGTTTAATTATTATCGCTGTTCCCAATGTAATTGGGAGCAATTGTTTTGAACGAAGGGAATCTCTAAGATTGTTTTGAACGAAACCCAAATAAGTTTTGTAAATGTAGTTGTTTGCTATAGTAATTAGTAAAACATGTAGGGTGGCCACACAATCTTAATATAAAAATTCCCGCATTTTTGCCTTATTTTCCCGACTGTTAAGATGAGTTAATATAAATTACTCGTAGCTAAATCTCTGAGCTCCCAAACTTTTTCCTGTTTGATTTACCACCAGACACTTTCCATTTATTTAACATACGCCTTTTTGTGCGACAGGATGAGCCAATTTTCAATAAATGCTGTCAACTTTGGTAGCTCCTACTTGGTTCTAGCCAAAATTTGTCCAAACCATTTTCTGTACTCTGGAATCCGGCAAACAACGTCAGACGGCATTGAGCACAGCTGCCCAAATTCTTCTTTCACCATGTGTTAACACCCTTACAAACGCAATTCGCCAAACTTCAAACACATTCGCCACCACATGAAAGATAAGTTCATTTCTGGCCTCACCTGTTACAGCCGTGTAGCCAGATCTTCTAAGGGCATCTTCAACGGTGGTTCAAATCGTGGTTAGGATTTATTTGTTTAGACCAAACGCAAAAAAAATGCTGCACCGCTGGTGTTTGTAAATTTTGTTTTATACCGGATCTATTTTGCATAATTTCAGAACTTATATAAGCTTCTAAGTTTCTTACTGAACGCGCTCTTTAAAAATTTAATTTAATGAACTTCGGAATATCTATGAAGATTGGGTGAAAATATCTATAATGAACATGCCAGAAGTTGATTAAATTTCTCGGCAGTTGTCTTTCGAGAAGAGAAATGGTGGAACTTTAGAGAAGTTCATTGAATTGCCGAAAAATTATTAACGTTTCTGGAAACTTGGATGAACTTCCAGAAAGTTTGTTGATCATCCATGGAATAGGGACAATGTTCTGGAAATTTCGGGAACTTAGAAAATCAGATTTCGCTTCCCAGAAGTTGTTTTAACTACATATTCTGTGATAAAAAGCAGAATATCACACATATTTAAATAACTTACGAGAAATTGAAAAAAAAAATCTTAGGAGCCGTGGAATTTTTGTGGAATAGACCGTACAAGAACTTTTTATGATCTCCAAGATTGTGAATAGGTGGAAATTCTATGAAATTGATTAAAAAGTAGTTGGCTTCTTTATTCTCGTTTTGGTTGGGTTCGAAAAATTATCGAGTAGTAAGAAGTTTAAGTTCTTCTTAAAACTTAAATACGCAGAACTTTTGGGATGTTTTCGGAACGATTGGAAAGTTTCTCGATCATCTGGAAATATCCCTGTAGTTCTAGGAAGCTCCCCAAACTTATGGAAAAATCCTTTGAATGTTTCCTAAACTTTTCAAATGCACAAAAAATCCAGTTTCCTGTTTATCTAGGACGTTTTCTGAAATTCTGGAAAGTTCCCCGATCTTGGGTGAAGTTTTCTGAAATTCTTGGAAGATCGCAGGACTGCTGAGAAATTTCCTGAATTGCTGAATCCCATGAACATCCGGGATTTCTTTCGAGCTTCTGGGAAATTTTCTGAATTTCTGGGACGTGCTCTGAACGTCTGAGATGTTTGCTGACCTTTTGGAAAGTTTCCTGATCTTTGGGGGAGTTCCATGATCTTTGTGAGCAATTCCTGAAGTTCTGAGAAGTTTTTTGAATTCATGAGAAACCCCGAATTTAAGGAAGTTTTTTGAACTCCTACATGTTCGCTGAACTTCTAAGAAGTTCTGTATATGTCTAGCAGGTTTCATGAAATTCTAAGAAATTCACTAAACCTCTAGGAAGATCCGAAAACTATTGAAAAGCTTCATGAATTTATTGACTGTTCTCTATTGGAAGTTCTCTTATTTTCCGGAAAGTTCCATGAATTTTTGGGAAGTTCCCTGAACATCTTGAGTAGTTCTGAACTTCTGAAAAATACCCAAAATAATCTGATAAGTTTTCTGGAAGCCCCTTGAATTTCTGGACAGTTACCTGAACTTCTGTGAAGAACCCTGCACTTTTGGAAACTTCCCTGAACTCGTGGTAAGCTCCTTGAATTTGTGGACAATCTGAATTTCAGAAAAGTTGTCTGAACTTTTAGCAAGAACCTTCTGGAAATTTCTGGAAAGCTCCCCGATTTTCTGGAAAGTTCCCTGATTTTATGGTATGTTCTTTTGACATCAGGGAGAATAGCTCGGGAAAGTCTAAGTCAAAAAAGTATACCGAGCTTCTGATTAGTTCCCTGAGTTTCTAAGTGCACTGATTTCACAAGATTTTTTTCGAAATTTTGGGAGATAATTTTGTCCATCAATTTCTTAACCTTTTTCAATATTGGGGGCGTAAATACTGTGGGCCGTAAGTCTTAAGGACAGATTTGCAAAATATCCTCAGGGTCACCAACCCCCAAGTTTTCGTCGAGAGAACTAGCTGAGGTCATACACCAACATGCGATAGTCTGCAGTGCACCTATGTAACACTAAGGCCAACATATCCAGCTGCATCGCAACAGCTGGAAAAAGTTATCAGTTGACTCTAGTTGTCGCATAATGTCTAGTATCATATCCCTTGGCATGTTGAAACGTCACAGAAAGTGCTTCTTGTCATAGGTTGGCGTGGCGCTATCTACCACTATCAGCACTATCTAATATCGTTTAAATGAGATGCATGCATTCACACACTCACCACCACTCAAACCAATCCATGGTAAAAAGTTTGCGAAAAATCCTCGGTCTCTGAAAAAAACAAAACTTCTGATCTCTGGATATTGTATGATTGACAAGATGATAGGTGTTGGTGGGTTTAACAACAAGAAATACTACCCGGTGTGGGGAACGCAAAGTTCGTCTGTTTTAGCTGGTTCTTTTTAAGTTTGCTGATGCAAATCAACTATAAAGATGTTAAAATAGACCATCGCTGAAGATGCTCTAAGCGGTACGTTTTGAACAGGCTGAACAATGAGATCGGTGGACCGAGTAAATAAAAAAAACGCTACTCAAATCATTTGAAAAAGGAGTGAGTATGGTTCGTCCAATATGATAAAAATTCCCGATGACTTTTGATATTCCCGCCTTTTTCCCGCATATTTCCCGATGATTTTGGATTCCCGCATTTTTCCCGCATTTCCCGATTTTCCCGAGTCTGTGGCCACCCTGAACATGTTACGAATAGACGGATGAAAAAGAAATGGATTGAACATTAAACAGTATGCATAAAACTGTAACAATGAACACAATTACAGCCAATAGCTTACTCTGAACTAAAATCAATAAGTTTGGCTTTAAAATGTCCGAACGACTTCTGCGTCTTTGTGTCTTCTAATTCATTAAATATATGGACGCAAAAAACTGAACCATGTTGATGAAATGAAACTGAGTACTCCAATTGAGGGACATTTATTACACTTTAAAGATAAGATAGCGATAAAAATATTCCGATTTGTTTTTGATGAAATCTCAAACTTTTCATCGAATTTATCAAATCGAATCGAAAAAACCTAAGCGGCCAATTTGTTCCACCATCTATACATCTCTGTTGCATCCCGAGTCACTTTTCCACTATCCTTAAACTTCTGTTTGACAATTGCCCAATATTTCTCAATGGAGCGAAATTGAGGGCAGTTGGGTGGGTTGATGTCTTTTTCAAAAATCTCGATACCACTGTAGTGGCACCTTGCCAAATCAGGCTTTAAAACTTTACAGGTCCATTTTCAGGCACTCGTGCTTGTATATTTTGGAATCCATAGTCTTGTTTGTCACTAAAACCTAGGTGTTTTGTCCGCAGCTGAAAAGATCTTAAGCTTACTTGCGAATTTATCGGCAAACATAAATTTGAACTTGCTAGGAACATCATCTCGACCAGTGGCTTCATCCGATTCAAGTATGGGTCATATAAATTTGCTATATAAATTTGTTGTCGAAATTCGGCTTTTCGAGTTACAAAGGAACTTTGTTATGCGGGGGCGACCCCGACGTAGTGCTTAACATCCTTACCTCTCACACCAAAGTCACGACTTCGAATCTCACAAGTCACAAGCCGGACAAGTCACGATAAAAATAGCCAAAAAGGTATTTGAGTAACTACGACGGGAGATGAACCAGCCCAGGACTGAAAATCTCGATAATAAAGGAACAAAAACAAACTTGTTTAACACGTATAGTACGTCCCAAACCCCTCTAAGATAGAGAAATTCAAATTTAAAGTTTATGATACTCAATCGTTAGCCATCAGAATTTGATGCGTTTTTTTGCAATAGATCATGAAACTTTATGATTTAGAAAAATAAGGTTGTCAGAGGATATTTTAAAGGATTTCTGACCATACTGGCCACTAAACAAAGCCCTACGGGATCCAAGTTCCTCCGGGAAAGTGGTCATGTTAAACTCTTTCTAAAAACCTGGCTTGTGATACATCCAACTTTATGTTTTTGCAAAAATTGGTCTTCAAAGGGCATTCTGACCACACTGGCTACTTAGGAAGGTCCTGCGGGATCCGAGTTTCTCCAAAAAAAAAAAGAGGCCATATTCAAATCGTTACCAAAACTTGACTTCCGACATATTAAACTTCATAATTTTGAAAAACTTTATCTTCAGAGAACATTCTGAGAGTGTATGACCATACTGGCCACTTAGAGAGGCCTTACGGGATCTGAGTTCCTCCGGAAGTTCCTCCGGAAAAGTGGTCATATTCAAATCATTACCAAAACTTGACATGCGACACATCACACTTTATGATTTTGTATAACTAGGTCTTCGGAGGACATTCTGACTTCTGACTGGTTTCCTGACCATACTGGAAAGTTAGAGAGGCCATGGCCAGCAACTTAGAGAGGCTATGTCCACTTTTCCGGAAGAACTCGGATCGCGCAGGGCCTCGTTTTGTAGCCAGTATTCCTGCGCCCCAGATAAACGTACCTCGTTTTCAAAGTGCAGCTTCAGTGATGGTATGGGGCACAATTTGCTAAGCAAGGTAAACTTCCGTTGATTTTCATCAATAAAGAGCAAAAAATTAACGCCGTGTATTATAAAACGGGAGTTTTGGAGAACATTGTTGCTCCCAATATATGACAGCTCTATAGAGAAGATCATTGTGTACTTCATCAAGATGGAGCGCCAGCTCACACGGTGAATATTTTTCAGGCCTGGTGTAGGGATAATTTGACGGATTTCCTGGCGAAGAATGAATGGCCTCCCAACTTTCCGGATCTGAATCCAATGGACTTTTCCGTTTGGCTCTTCATGCTATCCAAACTGAAGGACTGCAAAATCTAGAATTCAGACCAGTTCAAGGTAGTTATCCAGAACATTTGGGAGGATTAACGTTTGAGGTTGGCAAAGATAGTTAAAGGAGGTATAATTCCAAACTTACAAACTTATGGCCAAACTTACTTGCAAAACTTGAGGGTATGTACTACAAAAACTACAGTAGAACTAGAAAAATCTTGGAAGTAAACACGATTAGGAACATTCGGAGAAGGACTCACCTCTAGAATCATGTACCAAAACTACAGTGCCATAGTTTGAGGATTTCGTTTTCAAAATTTGCAATTACCAATGGATTAAGCACCACACAGCGAATGAGTAACCGGATCGATAGCTCCACAAAACGATCTGATAAAGGAAGAACTCTTGCCAATACCTCCAAACTCATAGTATGAGTTGAGTTCATGCAGCCAAACGCGATACGAAAACAACGATATTGGATAGGCTGCAGCCTCAGAATATGACATACTGCAAAAGGGCATGGATAAAGTAGTACTCGAACCAAGGACGTTACCTTTGCCTAACACACCACTTCGGGGTAGATCGAAGCACGGACGAATCCGCCACCTCAACAGGCAAAATGTGACGTTTGGTAATCGCTCATGTACCACTAATAGCTTTGTGATAGTTATTCTAGCGATATATTGTATGCACTCTGTTTTGATGCGCACATGGGAGAGGAACTCTCTCCTTTTTAGGATTTTTTTGGTTCCTGAAAGGCCGTCTACACTAACTGAATCAAAAACCCTCTTACTGTCCATGAAAACTGAACCGCATTTGGACTATACGATGTAATCCGACGCGGGTTTCCCGGGCTTTGGTATAGCTATAACTCTGACTCCGCCTGCATTCATCCGGAACAATATTGCTTTCCAGGCACTGATTGATTAAGTTCAGCAAGTGTCTGGGAGATTTTTCAACAAGTTAAACTTGATTTCAAACATTCTTGGTGCAGAATTGTTGCAAGAAAAAAAAGGGCAAGTAAGCATTTGAGCATCGAAAAGGGCGCATCCTTTTCATTTGGAAGGCTGTGTTAATCAACTTAAAACAATTAAAGCTACCCCAAAAAACTGCACTAGTTTTATTGAGGTTTTGAAAGAGCGCTGACTACATAACTTCAGTAATAACACGGCGGTTTTACGAGGGTCACATGGATCATTCTTGTTATTGTTTTATAAGAAAATTCGACAAATCTCACGATTCAAGAAAAGGTTCAAGACAAGTTTAGATTTGTTAAAATATTACCACTGCCATAAAATTTTCGACACAACCATGAAGATAAATTTGTAGAATACATTAGAGATCACTTTAAAGAAACCCTTGAAATAGAGTAAAGTAATTTTCGAAGTAATGCTGTAAATAAACATTATTTATTACATTTCTTCAGCCTACTCTAAACACATTATAGCAATTCGCAATTCGTCGAGTAAGTTTCTAGTGTATTTAATGTACAGGGTGTCTGAATATTATTCTTACAACAAAATGGTGTTAAGACTTTTTTATTGTAGGATTAACAAATCAATATGTATCGTTTGTTGTAGACAATGGGTCAAGATGTTAAACCAAGTAGGTATGCTGAGTTTAATCCCCTTGGTTGTATTGAGGCATGCCGACAATGTCTGTACGGATAACTTGCAGACACCTTGAAAACCTTCCATCTAGAAATCTACAATTTTTTAATCTGTTACGACCTTTGACACAGACATTCATTAACAGAGAATTATTAAAGCTTTACGAAAAAGAGAGCTGACAAGAATAGGTTCAAGATCCCCATTAAATCCTCATCATTCAGACATTCAATGGTGCTGACCCCTTCAAAGTTTACTCTCACTGAAAAGAGGTTCTGGATTATGTACAGAAGCCAATAGAAAATTAGCATTAAATTTTGTTTTGCGGTTCTTATCGATTCATAATGCTCTCAGATTTCCCGGTAGGACAACTATTCTAGAACGGTGCAACTCTTGATTCATAGCACCATATAAGAGCCATTTCTTCTTTCTGTATCTGAAGCCAATGCTATTGACTCTATCAATAAATCTAACAACTTTATATTAAACGTTCCCAAAATAGTCTGGTATGCGTAATGTTACATGATTCTATGATCAGACGACGTCATCAGCTTGCAGTACCCCGTCGATTTCATTACAACCTACCTTCTGTTTATAATGGAAATATAATTAAACCCAGGACCTTTCACTGAGCGACTGAATGAAGATCGACTTACCTAGAAAGAGAAGATAACGGAAAATATTTATTAATTATTGTACCTTCAACTGATGCGAGGATAAAAGTATGTAAGTAAGGGTGGGCTCCGCCCAAACTGAATATTTAAAAAGAAAATGCTTTCACTTTAAGCCAACATAAAACAATTAGTTGATAGTATCGTGGCCATCGGGATAAAACAAATAAAGCTATCCATTAGACCCTTGTTTGATCTCAGTATCACTTACCAACGGAAGCGTCAACATGGTCCCTTCGAATGAAAGAGAAAGAAGCACTGCCACGACAACGGCGATTATTTCTTTTGCAATGAAAAACTTCGCAGTATTCTTTAACGAGAAAGGGACTTTTTCCGAAGTCACTTGATACGGCTCAATTCCACGTCTTATTGCCTGCGGCCTATAGCTTCATTAGCATTTTAGATGGATACGAGGAATTTCATTTTGCTGCAAAGGAGACCCACGCCAAATTATGACGATGATGATGATGCTGCATGCAACTCGTGTTTCACTGCCCATATAAGATGAGTATATTCCTCACAAAAAATAAATGTCCTCTGGCCACTGCTTCACCAGAAATGACATTGATATCATTCAGCAAGTTTATATACTATCATCTTTAATAGAAACAATTTCATCAAATATAAAGATTTCCCGACAAAGTACATTAATTGGAAAGGAAGTGTTATCTACCACCGCCAGACCATCACCACAACCACCACCCGATAAATATACAACTTCTGAGAAGCGACAAATTCTCTGACACGAACACGTTTCCCACCCACGGGCGAGTCGAAAGAAGAAAATCAAAGGACCGGATATACATCCTCCCTTCACGGAACCGGTTTAACCGCAGAGATTGCAGTCATTATCCATTCACAGGTAGGCTTCGGGGAAGGAAACGTAAACAAATTAAAAAAAAAAAAACGAGGCAGGATGATGAAGAATTACGCTGCCTTATTTTTGAAACATTACCATGATTACCTCAGCATGGCTTGATTTATTCCGGTGCAAGTTATTATCAATCTTCCGTTTGATTTCGATGGTAATTTTGTTCAGCTCATGTAAATTATGATTTACCAAATTGATTCGTTTTACGAAGTTCGATGAATGATTCTGAAAAGAATCGATTCATAACAATACTAAAGGGTGTTTCGATCAAAATTTGGTCGACATAAACTTGACGCATTTTCTTTCATCGTGCATTAAAAAAATTTGCACACCCTTCATTTTGAAGATATGTGCGTGTAGCATCATGCCTCTATTTTGATTAGCGTTTCAGTTATCAAAATGTCGTCGAAGGAAGAGAAGCAACGCATCAAAATTTTGCACGTGCATGGCGAAAATCCAAACTACTCTCACACCAAGTTGGCGAAATTGTTGAATGTGGCTAAATCAACTGTTACCAACGTATTAAAAGTGTTCGGTGAACGTTTGTCAACAGCCAGGAAAGCTGGATCGGGGGGAAATCGAAAGCCGGAGGCCACAGCGACGACAAAAAGAGTTGCCCGTTGTTTCGAGCGGAACCCCAACCTCTCCGTCCGAGATGTCGCAAAGAAGATGGGAGTGGCGCCTTCAACCCTGGATGGAGCTAAAAAAAGAGCTGGACTGTCGACCTACAAGAAAGTGGTGACTCTAAATCCCGACGATAAACAAAACACGTCGGCCAATGCACGATCACGAAAGTTGTACACGACGGTGCTGACGAAGTTTGATTGTGTGGTACAGGACGATGAAACTTACGTCAAGGCAGACTTTAAACAGCTTCCTGGACAGGAATTTTATACGGCAACCGGACGCAGAAAAGTGGCAGATATTTTCAAGCACATTAAACTGTCAAAGTTCGCGAAGAAATATCTGGTGTGGCAGGTCATCTGTTCTTGTGGCTTGAAGAGCAAGTGTCTACAAAAACGTCTACTGCCTTTTCTGAAGCGACACAATTGTTCCGTTCTATTCTAGGCCATGGAGTGCTATGCTGCCAACAACGTTCAAGTGGTGCCCAGGGACAAGAACCATCCCAACACGCCAGACCTCCGCCCAATCGCACAATATTGGGCCATCGCCAAGCGGAACCTTAAGACGACTCAAAAAGCTGTTGTGAGCGATAAACAGTTCAAGGCAAACTGGTGTTCTGCGGCGAATAAAGTGGACAAGGAGACTGTACAAAATCTTCTGGCAGGTGTTAAACGAAAGACCGGGCAATTAGCATTCGGAAAAGAGAGAACGCTTAGCTGAATATTTCTCCTGTATTCTCTATTAACTGAACTTGAAAAAGAAAACGAATTTAACTTATTAATAAAAACTTTGATCGACTCACACACTGTTTGTGTTTGACCAAATTTTGATCGGAACATCCTTTAAAACAAAATGTTGACGTGAATGGTTCCACAACCTGGTTTGATTTTCTTATGCGAAGGATCTTGAAACACATTGGCGTCATCTAGATATCCTGGGAACTCTCAATATGATTTCTTCACTGTTTAAAAAAAGTTAGTTTCTTCTCAGAATCAGTGCTGTAAATAGTCATTCCGACCCAATGCTCTAAATTTGCCAACAACTCGTTCCAGAAGCTGATTTTTACAATAGCAGGTATGAAAAAAAAATGTGGCGCATGATTAGTTTCATAAATTAGATTCACAATGTATTGTTCTAACTGTTAAACATAAGACGTGAGAGCGCAATATCTGAATATTCAAATGATATTCATCAATGAATATCATTTGAATATAACAGTGAATAGAACAATTTCTATATACCAGTTAGGGCAATGCACTGTTAGACAAAGTTGTATAATTTGCCCAGAGCTTCAATTTTATCATACGCCATATTCATGAATTCAGCTGTTGAACAAAGTTATAGGTAAATTTATCGAACTGCACGAAATGACATTTTACAGCACTGCTCAGAATACCTCCAGAGTGCATCTTAGATCTCACCCTGTTATTTCTTTGTAATTTGCTTAATAAAACTAACTTCATTAACTAGTGTTAGATAAGTTGGTGAAAAACCCGTCTGTAGAGCCAAAGAGTTGTGTCATGACCTGACAGAATTGGTGATTCCCACGTTGTTGTGTCAGCGTTCAAGCTATGGCAATGGGCATGGGTGACCTAAAGTGGATTGTAGCATCAGCTATTTCGTGGAGCAAAAGCACACCCTGAGGTGGTTAAGGCTGCAATGCATTGGAGGGCTTGATTCAAAGAGCTGGGATAAACACGAGTGGCACGATCCTCAGGAAGTTTGTCCAACTATTTGGCTTTGCCGACGACGTTGATATCGTAGCACGTAACTTTCAGACTTAAGGCTGAAGCTGGTAGGATTGGGCTTGTGATTAATGAATTGAAAACAAAATATATAAAGGGAAGAGGCTCACGAGAAGACAGTGTTAGCCTCCTATCACGAGTGCAGATCGACGGTGATGAAATCGAGGTAGTAGACGAATTCGTGTATCTAGGCTCATTGGTGACCGCCGATAACGACTCCGGCAGAGAGCTATAAAGGCTCATTATTGGTGGCAATCGTGCCTACTTTGGACTTCTAAGGACGCTAAGATCGAACAAAGTTCGTCGAGCTACATAGTTGACCATCTACAAGACATTAATTAAACTGGTAGTTCCCTACGGCCACGAAACATGGATATTGCTAGTGGAGGACCAACGCGTCCTTGGTGTCTTTGAACGGAAGATGCTGATCTACGGTGGAGTGCAGATAGAAGACAGGACATGGAGGAGGCGAAAGAACCACGAATTGCATCAGTTGCTGGCAGAACCTCCCATCGTACACATCGCTAAAATTGGTCGACTACGATGGGCTGGGCATGTCGTAAGAATGTCGGACGACAGCCCTGTTAAAACGGTTCTCGAAAACGAACCGACGCACAGTGGGACGAAACGAAAAAAAGTGGAACATGGGTATTTGCGGCGAAACTATTAGGTGTGGCTCATTGAAGTCTTCTACAATGTTTCTACATTTTTGGAGTACTTTATTTTTGTGATAACAAATTTGATTTAAGGGGTGTATACACCTAGATAAAAAAATTAACTTTTTTATTTCTGGTTCAAACAGAAAATTATGTATTAAAACTTTGTAGATTAGGTCATTTCATGATACTTTGTAGAAAAAAAACTTCCTATCTCTTAACTGAACGAAGTTGTAGGGTGAAAAATGAATGAAAAATTTAATACCCCCTTAAAACTCGTTTTTTTTATCATAACTTTTTATTTGAATTTTCCCATTTTTTAACTGTTCTACAGAGTTTAAAGTACTTTAAAAATACACTTTTTTGTAGAAGACAACTTATCATTATCTCTTCATTTAAACGATTTACGTCGGTTTTAATGAATTTTTTAGCTATCTTCGAGGATGCGTAGATTACAGGTTAGCAGGTATTAGTAGCTAAATTTAACGTTAATTTATTCAACAACTGATACCCAGGAGGGCTCCTAACAATTTTCAAAAAAGTAACTAAGCTTCTTATTAGATTATGTTGCATATAAAGTGATTTTTCATCTCTTTGAATAAATATTTAGACGTGCTATTGACGTTTAAAAAAGGGCCAATTTATTAGATAATGAAGCTTATATACCAACGAAAAAAATTCCATCGTTCAACTGCAAATCTTCCTTTGGTAGAAATACGACATAATTCCTTTTGCACCTATTGTATTTGCAGTAGAACGATGGACTTTTTTCGTTGTTATATTGAAATAAGCTCTATTATCTAATAAATGGGCCTTTTTTCTTTTTAGACATTAATAGCAAGTCTAAATATTTATTCAAAAAGATGAAAAATCACTATATATGCAACACTAGGTGTATACACCCCTTAAATCAAATTTGTTATCACAAAAATAAAGTACTCCAAAAATGTGGAAACATTGTAGAAGACATCAATGGGCCACACCTAATAGTTTCGCCGCAAATACCCATGTCCCACTTTTTTTCATTACGTCCCACTGAGCGACGGGTACAAGAAGAAGAGGCGCGCAACGAGCAAGGTGGATCGATCAAGTAGAAGGCGACCTGCGGACTCTCCGCAGACAGCGAAGCTGGCGAGGTACAGCCATGGACCGACTACAATGGAGACAACTTTTGTGTACAGCAGAGGCCACTTCGGCCTTGGTCTGATTGAATGAAAGGAAATGGAGGTAGTAAAGGCTGCCTAAGGGAACGTTGCTTCCACATACGATGGTCGAAATTTACTATTCACGAACGGTAAATGGATCGAAAGTGATCTTCGGAAAAGTTGCGGATGGAATGATTTTCGAGAGAATACAATATAGTAAACATTTGCATTTGACATTTCCCACACAACATAGAAAATTTCATGTAAAATTAGGTCCAGGGTGGCCACACAATCTTAATATAAAAATTCCCGCATTTTTCCCGAATTTTCCCCGCATTTTTGCCTTATTTTCCCGACTGTTAAGATGAGTTAATATAAATTACTCGTAGCTAAATCTCTGAGCTCCCGAACTTTTTCCAGTTTGACTTACCACCAGACACTTTCAATTTATTTAAAATTTGGTTGCTCCTTCTTGGTTCTAGCCAAAATTTGTCCAAACCATTTTCTTTTCTCTGGAATCCGGCAAACAACGTCAGACGGCATTGAGTCCAGCTGCCCAAATTCTTCTTTTACCATGTCTTAACACCCTTACAAACGCAATTCGCCAAACTTTAAACACATTCGCCACCACATGAAAGATAAGTTCATTTCTGGCCTCGCCTGTTACAGCCGTGTAGCCAGATCTTCTAAGGGCATCTTCAACGTTGGTTCAAATCGTGGTTTGGATTTATTTGTTTAGACCAAACGCAAAAACATCGCTGCATCGCTGGTGTTTGTAAATTTTGTTTTATACCGGATCTATTTTGCATCATTTCAGAGCTTATATAAGCTTCTAAGTTTCTTACTGAACGCACTCTTTAAAAATTTAATTTAATGAACTTCAGAATATCTATGAAGATTGGGTGATAATATCTATAATGAACATGCCAGAAGTTGATTAAACTTCTCGACAGTTGAATAATATAATTGGAAGTTTCAGATAATCATGAAATTTGCTCGCTGTCTTTTGAGAAGAGAAATGGTGGAGAATTGCCGAAAAATTATTAACGTTTCTGGAAACTTGGATGAACTTCCAAAAACTTTGCTGATCATCCATGGAATGGGAACAACTTTCTAGAAATGACGGGAACATATAAAATCAGATTTCGCTTCCCAGATGTTGTTTTAACTTCCAGCAGGTACATACTCTGTGATAAAAAGCAGAATATCACATATTTAAATAACTTACGAGAAATTGAAAAAAAAGCCTTGGAAGCCGTGAAATTTCTGTGGAATAGTTAGCATTACCGAGATGTTGTTGAACCGTACAAGAACTTTCTATGATCTCCAAGATTGTGAATAGGTGGAAATTCTTTGAAATTGATTAAAAAGTAGTTGGTTTCTTTATTTTCGTTTTGGTTGGGTTCAAAAAATTATCGAATAGTAAGAAGTTTAAGGTCTTCTTAAAACTCAAATACCCTGAACTTTTGGGATGTTTTCGGAACGATTGGAAAGTTTCTTGATCACCTGGAAAGATCCCTGAAGTGCTAGGAAGCTCCCCGAACTTATGGAAAAATTCTTTGAATGTTTCCTAAACTTTTCGAATGCTCAAAAATCCCAGTTTCCTGTTTTTTGGAACTTTTTCTGAAATTCTGGAAAGTTCCCCGATCTTAGGGAAGTTTTCTGAAATTCTTGGTAGATCTCAGAACTACTGAGAAATTTCCTGAATTGCTGAATCCCCTGAGCATCTGGGAGTTTTTCGAGTTTTTGGAAAGTTCCCTGAACTTCTGGGAAAGTCTCTGAATTTTTGGGACGTTCTCTGAATGTCTGAGATGTTTGCTGACCTTTTGGAAAGTTTCCTGATCTTTGCGGGAGTTCCATGATCTTTGTGAGCATTTCCTGAAGTTCTGAGAAGTTTTGAATTTATGAGAAACCCTGAACTGTAACGAAGTTTTTTGAACTCCTACATGTTCGCTGAACTTCTAAGAAGTTCTGTACATGTCTAGCAAGTTGCATGAAATTCTAGAAGTTCACTAAATCTCTAGGGAGATCCGCAAGCTGTTGAAAAGCTTCATGAATTTCTTGACTGTTCTCTATTGGAAGTTCTCTAATTTTCTTGAAAATTCCTTGATCTTTGGGAAGTTACCTGAAATTTTAGGAAGTTCCCTGAACATCTTGAGTAGTTCTATGAACTTCTGAAAAATACTCAAGTAATCTGATAAGTTTTCAAAACTTCTGGAACCCCTGAATTTCTGGATAGTTACCTGAACTTCTGTGAAGAACCCTTTACTATTGGAAACTTCCCTGAACTCGTGGTAAGCTCCTTGAATTTGTGGACAATTCCCTGAATTTCTAGGAAACAATCTGAATTTCAGGAAAGTTGTCTGAACTTCTAGGAAGAACCCTTAATTTCTGGAAAGTTCCCTGATTTTATGGTATGTTCCTTTGACATCAGGGAGAATAGCTAAACCTCGGGAAAGTCTAAGTCGAATCTAAAAAGTATACCGAGCTTCGGATAAGTTCCCTGAGTTTCTAAGTGCACTGAATTTACACGATTTTTTCGAACTTTTGGAAGATACTTTTTGTCCATTAGTTTCTTAACCTTTTCCGGTATTGTGGGCGCAAATACTGCGGCCGTTAGTCTTAAGGACAGATTTGCAAAAAATCCTCAGGGTCAAGTTTTCATCGAGAGAACTAGTTGAGGACATACGCCAACATCCGTTAGGCGGCAGTGCACCTATGTAATACTACGGCCAACATATTCAGCTGCATCGAAACATCTGGAAAAAGTCATCAGTTGACTCTAGTTGTCGCATCATGTCTAGGATCATATCGCTTGGCATGTTGAAACGTCGCAGAAAGTGCTTCTTGTCATAGGTTGGCGTGGCGATATCTATCATTATCAGCACTATCTAATATCGTTTAAATGAGATGCATGCATTCACACACTCACCATCACACAAACCAATCCATGGTAAAAAGTTTGCTAAAAATCCTCGGTCTCTGAAAGAAACAAAACTTCTGATCTCTGGATATTGTATGATTGACAAGATGATAGGTGTTGGTGGGTTTAACAACAAGAAATACTACACCGGTGTAGGGAACGCAAAGTTGATCTGTTTTTTTTTAAGTTTGCTGATGCAAATCAAATATAAAGATATTAAAATAGACCACCGCTGAAGATGCTCTAAGCGATACGTTTTGAAAACGCTACTCAAATCATTTGAAAAAGGTGTGAGTATGGTTCCTTCCATATGACAAAAATTCCCGATGACTTTTGAAATTCCCGCCTTTTTCCCGCATATTTCCCGATGATTTTGGGTTCCCGCATTTTTCCCGCATTTCCCGATTTTCCCGAGTCTGTGGCCACCCTGTAGGTCTTTTCAAATGCACCTAAGCGAAGCGGCTAGCAAGAAACAAATTTACGTCCTTTTTTAAATTTTCTAGAACCAATAACTGAACACTTAATTTTACAAGTCATGGCGTAAATTTCAGTCACAACACTTATTTTTTATAGATTTTTTCTTTCCTTTTCATAAACGAATCTTAAAATTATAAATCTACTGAGAATTATTAAAGCAAGCAGATGCTGCTGTACTGTACTGTGGCATTAAGAGAATCTTCTTCAAAGTAATATCAGTTCACCGAAAATTTCTCCTTCCATCGACAAGGAGGCAATTGTGTTACATATTGTGTTAAAAAAAAGTTGAAAAAAATACACTAAAAAACTGCTAATTGTTTTCAAATGGGAATATTAAATTTTATAATCATAAAATAATAATTGTCACTACACACTACCAAAATGTCATGTAAATTTCTGTCCCCTGAGAGCGACGCATGCAAGCATCCATACGAATGAGTTGAAAGAGATGAGAAAACAAATTAATTCAAACACAACTTTCTTCGAATTGCGTATGTATCAGTTTCATGAGTCTTGATTTAACACGAAGTCTTTCGTTACGTTCCTCGACTTATTACAAACATGAATTACGTCTCGTGTAACATTCGTAATTTCTAAGTGTATACTTTGACTAGAATTATCATCGGAGGAAAACAAAGATATTCTGTGGCGTGCGTTGTCAATTCCGGCCAATGCATAATTGTGTGCTGTTAAAAACTAGTATACTGACAATACATACTTGTATGCCTTCTACAAATGAGTTTCGCATTTTTTTGTTTTAGCTTTTAAAATTACATCTGCATGACCTATTATTCAGCAATTGATGTGATTTTGAAGGATATTTAGCTGGAGCTGCGTGACAGATTGGTTGTCAAGACTAGACCCTTTCCCAACGTGACCTCTACTACGACCAATACCTTAGAAGTACTAGGCTATGTTGGCCGCTGGAGCACTAGTTGAAGTATTTAGTATTGGACGGTAGTATTTTTGAGAATTTCAGTTTCAATTTTCCCGCAATGATGTTTTGATATGCAGCCGTAAAGTCGTAAATGGAAGCTCCAAATTAATACTTAAAATTAGGCCCCTAGTGCTTAAGTCATCTCCAGGTCACTCTTTTCAAAGGTGTTGCAATTACATTGACTTATCATACTAATAGCAAACCAGGTATTTTGGTTATTCATTCCATAAAACAAATGGATAATCATGAACATAAGTTGCCACGAAAATCAAAAGTGTACTTTTAGTCGTTTCCCTAAGATAGAAAGACTAAGAGTCTAAGAGTGAAGACATAATCCACAAGTATCACACCTGATGTTAGTGCCTTTATATAAACGTTCTACGACGTGACAATGAAACAATTGGTCTCACATGCATGTTTATAGCATGAGATAAGCCCTCTCACCGTCGACAAGGTGGAAAATTTGCACGAGCTCAGCTCTTGATGTGATATTGCATACAAAACCTTATTTCGCATCATATTGTGTCATCCATAACTTTTGAATTTGCATCTATTTGCACAGAACATTCAATCATTAGATGCCACGAAATTTAAATCTCTGATCAAATACAGCTCATGTAATTTTGATTATTTTTAAGAGTGCATAATTCATAGAAACGTCAAAGAACCAGTGCAGTTCGAGTTCAAATTTAGGGTCAAGTTTCAGGAGCTGATTTGAAAATCGACGACTATGTGGGTGGAGCTGAATTGAACTTTGTACCACCCTAATAGGCACCCGCATTTTCAAAGACAACCTTCCCAAAACATTAATCGCACATCCCTTTGCATAGAGCTTCCCCTCACCACACCAGCCGGCTACTGCTAATATACATAATCCGTCCAAACATCGTTTCCGTCGTTGTCGTTAAGCTTTTTCGTTTCAATGTTCTGCTTTTGACCGAAAATAAACAATGTAAATGGTAAATTATCAAGCCACGCTCGTGAACCCATAAACACACACAAACACAGATCCTTCTACGAGACCCAATTTTCTCCCGGTGGATCCAAATTTGCCTTTGACCTTCCACCGGGCAGCCATGTACTCCATTCGCCGACATAAGTTTGATAAATGTGCTGAAAACGGTTGGATTGACGGCAGAAAAAATCGAGGTTATGTGACGTATGGTCTCTCCGCACTTAGCACCCAGCACAAATATGGAAAGGGATGTTAACGTCAACGTCATACCTTGATTTAGCCAAGTTGCCTTGGTGCTGGCGACCCATAAAGTCAAACGATGGGAAATTTATTCAAATGGCACTTCTCGACACGCAACGCAAATATCCTGACCGGGACGGGCTAGCAACCAGCGAAGCAAGCACGTGAGCTTGCCCCGGTAGCGACCCTAAAGGTAAGTTTAACAGGTCGTTATGGTTTTTTTTTGCCGCCGCCCGCCGTCCAGCTCGGACCAGCGTGCATAATTTACGACGGGAAGGAAACACACCTGTGTGCGCTGTTGAGGTGCCATGGAGGCGAAGATCCATACTGGACAACTGCTAAAAATAACGACGGGAATAGGTTTGAAAGGTCTTAGGATGAATGTTGCAGTATATGGGATCGAGATATGTGAGCAACAAGGCAATGCGTGTTGGATGAATAGATAAAGGGTTTCTTCTTTTATCTGAGATCAGATTTTCCTAGAACTAGACCATAGTGAGAGCAGTAAAAAAACACTAACACAGAAAAATGAGCTTGAGCTTGATTGAGTGATTGACGTAGAAGACGAAATTGCTAATTGGCTGCTTATTTTGCAGAAATGCCAATTGTTATCAGTCTTGGAATGTTCTGGCAGCAGTTTTATGTTAAGTTTTTTTTTTTATTGTTTTTTGTTGGTTTTTCGTCACAAAGCTTAAAATCTGTATCCACATTAATCCGGACACCTTCCAATCATTGTAACTTTTGAAATATTGCACGTAGGAATGAAAAATTTCACTGTGGTATAGCTGAGAGTCTATGATGAAAAAAACTATGATTGATGTTTACATTTCATGTTTAGTATTCAAGATGGCGACGAAAGAAAAACAAGTGCGCGAGCGAATTTTGAACGGGCATACGGCAAATCCTGACTTGTCAATACGAGACCTTGCAAAAACATTGGATTTACCTAAATCCACTGTTCACGATCTGCTCAAATCATTTTCGGAACGTTTGACGGTGGAGAGGAAATCGAGAAGTGACAAAAACATTGGACGCGCTGATCCTGTCATGGACCGAAAGGTGAAAAGGATATTAATGAAACACCCAAATCTCTCCATTCGAACGGTGGCTCGTAAAATAGGGATGTTGCCTGATTTTGTCCAAAAATCAAAACAACGTTTGGGACTTAAGTCGTATGAAGTAAAAACAGTTCAAATCGCAACGACAAACAGAACTTGGCAGCAAAATCACGGGCTCGACGTTTGTACTGCGAATATTTGACGAAGTTTTCATGCGTTATTATATGGACGATGAAACTTAAGTCCTGGAGGATTTCAAGCAGCTTCCAGGGCTGGCTTTTTATTCTGCTATGGCCAGAAATGCTACAGCTGAGCATTTCAGAGCGAAGAAGGCCTCGAAATTTCCCAAAAAAATACCTTGTGTGGCAAGCAATTTGCACGTGTGGCACAAAGAGTAAATCTTTCGTCACTACAGGCACAATCAACAAGAAGATCTATCAGAAAGAGTGTCTGCAGAAGCGATTGCTAGCCTTCATCAAAAGTCACAAAGAAAAACCTTTGTTCTCTGGACCGCTTTGGCATCATGCCACTATGCTAAAACTGTGATGGAGTGGTACCAAGCAAATCAAGTGAACATTGTACCAAAAACCTCAAACCCGCCAAATTGCCCAGAGCTACGACCAATCGAGAGATATTGGGCTCTGATGAAGTGGGAGCTTTTTGGAAAGAAGCAAGGAATCAAAGACATCAAACAAATCTAGCAAATTTGGATAAACACGGCTTCTACGATTTCTGAAGAGTCTGTACAAAACCCTAATGGACGGAGTTAAGCGCAAAGTTCGAAAATTTTATGCAAATACCGAATAACTACACACTTAGATTTTTTTACAAAAATCTGTAAAGTTTTACCGAATTCTCAACAGCTGAACGTTCGGTAATCCGATTTTACGGATTTCTGTAAAATTTTACAGATATTTGTAAAAATTTTACCGGATTTCAGTAAAATTTTACCGAAATCCGTAAAATCTCATTACCGAACGTTCTGCTGTTGAGAATTCGGTAAAACTTTACAGATTTCTGTTAAAAATCTAAGTGTGTATGTTTTGTCTTCACGAATTGTTAAACACATCCCATGAATCTGAAATAAACAACTACGACGGAAATATAATGCGAAATTTATGCTTTATTCATGTTTTGAGGTGTCCGGATTATTGCGGATACAGACCTTATTATAAACTTAAACTGGAACTTTGGCCATGTTGGCCACTTTCAGAACCACCGGAATGTCTTTGGGGAAACCCGTAGTAGGAGGCAATTAGGATTCTACTGCCAAAACATGACGTGGGGCAGCTCTATCTTCAAGATTTTTCAAAAAATATGGTTTCGATAGACTTGAGAAGCCCAATAGCTAGATATTGGGTGTTTCCGGAACTACCGGAACGTCCTCCCAGGAATATGTAGTAGGAACCAATCACGATTTTACTGCAATACATGTTGTGTGAAAGCTTTATCGTCATGGCAAAATGATCGGCGACTAAATTGCTGATACTTCTGTAGAAT
The DNA here is from genome assembly GCA_034211315.2 of Aedes japonicus. Lineage (NCBI taxonomy): Eukaryota > Metazoa > Arthropoda > Insecta > Diptera > Culicidae > Aedes > Aedes japonicus. The sequence goes on from JASCZW010004385.1 coordinate 21,699, forward strand.
TTACCGATCTCAATGAACCGAACCTAGAACCACGCGCATATGAGTATCAAACTTGATTGTTTTTTGAAGCTAAGGCTCCAAACACATTTTCTTTTTCTTTTTTTTAATGAATGTCTAAATTAAATAGAAACCTCTACGCCAGGTATTTGATAATATCTTTGTCTAAATTCTTTCGAAACATTTTGCCAGCCGTACAAGGAACATGTCGTCCAAGAAGACGCTGTTGCAAATGACTCGGATGGAGTCACGTTTGAGAATTTTGAATCCTTTCGTCTGTTTCTTCAATTGTCTTTTTGTTATTTTGTTAGTCAATTACAAGTTTTATGAGGCGTTTTGTAATTTACTCAGTATTCTGAAGTTTAGGTCATTGGAGTGTCATTGATGTACTCTGATAGTCTTTTGAAGCAGTTATCTCGACTCAAAAACAAGACGCTGTTGCAACTGCCTCAAAAGTTGTAACATTTTCATGTTTGCTTTCCGTTTCTCTCAAACATGGTGTAATTTCGGCTTACACTCAGTAGCAAAAAAAAAGCCGAACAAAATTTTGCTTCGAAAAACCACGTTGTACAACCTCCTGTAAATTTGTCAATTATCAATATTTTTAGCTGAAAATTTCACAACATTATACAAACCACAACATTTCACAACATTGTATAAACCTTATGTGACTAAAATTTCATGTTGATAGAATTTATAAATTTGGAGTTATCATAAAATATGTGAAAAAAGTCATTTTTGGACATTGCAATTACAAACATCCGTATTTCTGTGAAAAATTTAGGTAGCATATTACAAATTTCTCCATAGCTTACAAACGTACAGAAAATAATGTGGACAAAATTTGAACTGTTTCCATCAAGTGGTTTGGACTACAGCTGGCGTCAAAGTTGACGTACCAACATGAGCATTTCCCTTTTTCACCCGATGCTGGCCTTGCTGAAATATCGGTGCAAAAAAAAAAGCCGAGGTGAATTTTATTAATAATACTGTATAACACTGTATACGTAGTTTACACAAACCAATTCATACTGAATGCCATATTTGCAAAGTTCATCGTGGATTACACTAGTTGTTTGGGATATTTCAGGCGTAACAAATCATGTGTATTAATAAGATGAATTCACCTCGGCTTTTTTTTGCACCGATATTTCAGCAAGTTCAGCATCGGGTGAAAAAGGGAAATGCTCATGTTGGTACGTCAACTTTGACGCCAGCTGTAGTCCAAACCACTTGATGGAAACAGTTTAAATTTTGTCCACATTATTTTCTGTACGTTTATAAGCTATGGAGAAATTTGTAATATGCTACCTAAATTTTTTACAGAAATACGGGTTTTTGAAATTGGTATGTCCAAAAATGACTTTTTTCACATATGTTATGATAACTTCAAATTTATAAATTTTATCAACATGAAATTTTGATCACATGAGATTTATACATTTTGTATAATGTTGTGAAATTTTCAGCCAAAAATATGGATAATTAATAAAGTTACAGGAGGTTGAACATGGAGTTTTTTGCTAACAAAATTTTGCTCGGCTTTTTTTTTTGCTACTGAGTGTACATCGTTTTGTTCGCCTTATTCTTTTCATGTGCTTTACATTACTATAACTTTGTACGCCTTATTCAGTTCTTGTCCTCTACGTTATTCAGTTAAATTCTATAGTCATTGTAGAAAAGATTACGTTTACTTGTCAGTTCATTGCTTCCTTTTTATTTGTCTAATACTAATTTCTATGTCGTTTATTTATTAATAATTTCTTCTACCTTGGAATTTCTAGTTGAATATCACAACTAGCTTTCTGATGGCTGTCAAAGAATTCTAGATGCGTTTCCATAGTTATTAATTGTGAGTTTTTGTGTTAGAACCATTTCTGCATTAGCGCGATCATGTACTAGTCCAAAAGAACATGAGCATGGTTAACCACCCGCAAAAGATACTACGGTATATTGAGATCAGCTGTAATTACACAGAAAACCAATAGATTAGGACTAACATACACGACCACAAATTAAACCTCTGCCCTACGGTTCAGAAAGGGGTATGAGCGCGTTCTGTCGAGTTGGTCGCGGCAGATTTCATGTGTGAATCGGGTTCCCCATCAACGTTCAAAAGTGCCTGAACAGCTTGTAATGATCACTTGAAGATGCGATGGGGGATCATTGCCTTGATATTCCCAAATGAAGCACGTTGTAACCGTATCTTGTCTTCTATAACCAAACATGATGGAATTGAGTAAACGAGTGGAAATTCATCTGGAATGATCTATTATATGCATCTGTCGAACCATTCTGAACAGTCGTTGTAAGAATATCACTATGAAAATCTCACATGCGCCTTGTGTGTTACCAATCACTAATGCTTTTTTTTTTGTTCTGTTCTCTTCCCTATCCTATGACCGCGAGCAATACCATATGACATCCTAAAGCCAATTCTTCAAATGACAACACAGAGCAATAAGTAAAGGACAGTATACACCCTAACCAATTTTACTTTCAGCCATATTTTCTAACACAAGGTAAGCTATCAAATGACCACTACAATAAATACTGAATATCCACAACAAAATATACAACCGGAAAAGGGAGGGACCATCAGGGCACCCAAATGTTAACATTTTGCGGAACGAGGACGACCCGATTTATTGGGTTTATTCTGTCAATCGAATGCTCGCTCTAATGCTGTGGGTGTGAACTTGCTTTTGGAGGGAGATTCTCTTCCCTATATTCGCGGGTTTCGGGAAGTGTATCTGTTTAGGGGCCCTTCATACAGGAGCTTGGTGTTCACAAACAACAATAGAATCCTGGTCAATTCGTTTTTCAGATTATTCCACTGCTATGGAACGTTACCTTGCTACAATGGATGGTAGTATCTTATCATCATTATCAACAATACTTATCTCTAAGTCGTTTACTCGTTTCAAAGTCTTATATGTATGTGCAGTCAAACAATAGGAACTAAGAAAAGAGCCCCACTAAACTACACCAGAATTCAAAGCTCTAAGAGGACAGGACGTCCGTTGGACCACAACTGTAAAATCAGTGCATAAATGTCAGATATGTGACGCGATACCAAATAAAAATTGTCAACATGTCTTTGGTTGCCATCTCAGTGCCACTGCACAGTGGTCCAGAATGCGAATCTAGCTGGAAAGATACGTTTTCAGCAACAAGACACATCTTTTGATGTGAATGAAAACCAGGATTGTCTTTATTTTCAAAGAAATCGAGAATCTAACTTTTTCAATGTCAGAAATAAAGGTATACTCAATTCAATTTCAGAAATAAAGGTATAGGTATATTCTTCGGAAAAGTTGTAGACTAAATAACTTTGATTGTATAAATGTTTCTGTAGCTTTTGATATGACTGAATTAGAGCATTTTTTCTTACGTGGCTTAGGGTGTCCCAGTAAAAATCAGTTATTTTGCTGTAACTATTTTATTTCAAATTTTTTAGAAAAGTTTTCTTCCCAGTGATTCTAGAACAATACAAGTTTCAATTTTTGGTGTGCTGAAATTGTCTCTATCGTAACTAAAAGTTATTATGGTTTTTTTAATGAAGTAGGTCGTTCTCAAATGCTGATTATTTTAGTTGGGGCAAACAAAAAAAATATTTCTCAACTGCATTTTAAAGTATTTCTGTTGTTGCATATTATAACTGAAAACTGGAGATAGGTTATTTTTCTAAATTGAGTAAAACACATTTGAAAAAGTCGTAATCTTATAAGAAACTCGTTAATTAGTAGCTAACGGTAGGAGACTAATTAGTAGCTAACTGCAACATTTGTGCGTCACAACTTTTGCCTTTTTAAGTTATAAAAATCATCTGAAGACAAATTTTGTTGGCAAATTTGTTAAATTAAGAAAGTTAGAACAAAAACCTGTTATATTTTTAGGGACAATTCTAAGAGCATTCTAAGGACACCCTAATTCATGTAGGAAAACGTTCTCTAATTCAGTCATATCAAAAGCTACAGAAAAATTTATACAATCAGAGTTGCTCAAAATTTTTTAGTCGATAACTTTTCCGAAGAATATATACCTTTATTTCTGTAAATAAAAAAGTTAGATTTTCGATTTCTCTGAAAATAAGGACCACCCTAGTTTTCATTCATATCAAAAGATGCGCCTTGTTATTAAAAACAACTTTGTAGAAGACAATTTTGCTCTAAAACTTCAAACTTATTCTGACAATGTTTAGTTCCAGCTTAATCGCATTCTAGACCACTATGCAATGACGTAGGCCTACTTATCGCGACTCGATCACATATCCGAGGGGAGCGTATTACAAAGTTGCCTATAACATGTATTTAGAATATATATGATGCCCATTTAGTAGAATCGTGACGGAAGGGGAAGATGGTTACTTCTCCCTAGGGTCGAGGTCCGGTAAAGAAAAAAACTAAAAATTGTTAAACTGAGCACAGCTTTACTAAGCTATTGTATTACTAAATTATTTGATTACTTAATACTTAATACTTAATAAATTAAACGTCAGTATTAATCCTTATAATGAATAGACTAAAAAATAAATCAGACTTGACTAAATCAAAACACACCAGATAATTTTTTATAATACTAGAGCCTTGAATTAAAAAAAAAAAAAACAATCAATAAATGTGGAGGGTTGAAACGGTTCCTCGGTTCCGGGTACGAATTTAATAATCCCATATGATCAAGTTCATAATGATTTTTAATATTCTCGTTTAAAAATGAATGGGATAAATCTCGGCAACAATAAATAAATAACGGTATATAACCCTTTATCAGGGACCATCAGGGCACCCAAGTAAAATGATTGGGATAGGAAGCATGGGACTGCCTCCTTGCTATTGCAACATTCGAGTGCGAACTAGCTTTTGGAAGGAGATTTCTATCCCTCAATTCGCGGGTTTCGCGAAAATGCCTCTTACCGATTCGCCCAAAACGTTTTAAGATCTTCATGTAGGAATTTGGAATACTTCAACAACTATTTGAAGGACATCAAGCGGCCGTAATTACCCGAGCATCCGGGTAATACGAAGAAGACACGATGCGAAAGAAGACGCCCTATGGAATGTCCCATGCTTACGTTCCAATATATGCTCCGTATGCACAACCGATGATGGCTCCGGCCGGCCGTGCAAGACCCGGGTATGGACGCGGTGGAAGAATTCAAGACGTCAGAAGGAACATTCAAAATCGACCTAGAGAACCAATGGGAGAAATTCGACGGCCAATTGTGGCGTACAGCGATTTGGACATGACCAATTTTAGCGATTCTTTCCTGTGAGTAAAAAACCTTACCCAAGATAGAAAAAAACTGCAATAGATTCCCGCTTTCGATCCATCCATGGGTTCCATGGACCGAATTTCCTATGCCAATCGAAGAACACTTGGCTTGCTCACCCGACATGTCATGGAGTAACTACCACTGAAATCAGTATATTGGACAACAACCACGCAGTCTATGAACCGTTAACAAATAAAAATAAACCGTGTTTAAGTTTGCGGAACTTGATCTTTAATTGTTGCCAGGCTTGGGAACAAGTTAAATTTCCCGTTTAGTGTCCTCTTCTAAATTTCGTTACGTCCGGAAAGCGGTCTCGAACGGTATTTGCAAGGTATTCTCAACAATCTGAGTAATCTAATCCTCTAGTTTTAAACGTCTAGCCTGAGATTCAGCTTCTGTATCTGTCGCTTCATGATTAACATTGGCTAATATTAGAATAAGAAACACTTCACTACTTATGTTTATGCAATTTTGAAATATAAATGATATTAAAAAAGCTATACTGCATTCACGAACAATGATTAATTAGGTTTTTCCTTGTGTTTTTCTTCTTATTTGTTTTTTCCGTTCTTCCTTCTTCCATTGTTCAGAGTTTGGCAGTTCTGGAAGCGCGTTCGCATACAGCGTAACACCGCCCCCTCCCATCACCCCAGTACGCAGGATCATGGTTTCTGCTCAGTCGATGTTGCGACCACGTCGCAAGCTTAACCGCTTCGTAGATGTTGAACGATATTCGCACCGTTGCGCTACGCACCTGACCATTCTTGAAGCTGACGAGGTAGCTCTGGGTCAACGATTACTACGATGTCACCGATCTGGATGGGTTTACTTGGATAATGCTACTTCGAACGCAGGTTGATCGATGGCAGATATTTCCGGGGCCATCGCTTCCAGAACATGTTTGCGAAGATCTACGAGGTTTCCAAATTATTAACTAGCGTAGCAAAGCTATCGTCGCTTAGAGCCCAACAAAAACTTATTGAAAGTTAGAACTTCATTTTTCTCGGCGTCTTCGATTAGACCGTAGGTGAAGGGCGCGAGTTTATTATGTTTTCCACTTCGATCAAACTGTTCCGAAGCACTTCGTTTGTTGGAATCTTGGAAGCTGTATCTTAATCAAAACCTTTTTGACTGACTACACCAGTCTCTCCCAACTTCCTCCCATGTGTGGACTACTCGGAGGCAAAAAGGACCATTTCGTACCCGGCGTGACGAACTCTAGCATCAACTTCTCTTGATCGAGAGATAGAAGTGCTTCAGACAGTTCACGGTTGGCACCGACCTAGTTAGTTCCTCTGTTACTAAAAATTTCCAAAGGTGTTCCTCTTTTGACAATGAAATTCCGCACAGCCATAATACAGGAACTAGTGTTGAGTGAGTGTGCTATTTCTATATGAACACCAGGCATGTAATCAACACGCCCCATCGTTTCTCAGTCCACCTCAGTCTTACGACGATTCCAGCATAAGAAAAAGGTCTGGAATAAGAATATCTTTCTGGAGTTGATGTTAAGATAGGATATTTACTGGCAACAAGGATTACGTCACGTGTAACGTTTATTATATTTTAGAGTGTAATTAGAAAATAGGAATATATTTTTGAAATGACGGTACTTCCATGTATATGTTGGTTATTTGTAAACAGGCTATTGAATAGTCGAACAGTATTCGCATTGCACCTATCGCCTATTCAAAGTTCTGTATATTCAACCTTTTGTACTTCGACTATTTGTTCTTTCGACCTTGTGTCAGAATTTTCCAAAGGCATTTCCACCAACCGCACAAGAAAGATAAATACTGGCAATGGCTCAACTAGCATGTCGGATAAGGAATCTGAATGACATGGATGAAAACCTAATCGTATTCTTATCTCTGTACCGACCCGGTAACGTTGATCCCGTTTCTTTCTATACCATTGCATTGCATCGCTTCTGTTGCTCAATCACTCGTGCAACCTTCTTCTATGGCAAAAGAAACAACAATGGGAAATGAATCAATTTATTTTCAATTTGTCTGGCGAGAAAAGGGTAACTTTCCACCACACCCTTGAAATGCGATTGGAAACGGTTCGAGGTTGAACTATACGAGAAGCAAAAGCTTCTAACATTCCACATATCACTATGGCTATATGTTCTCCAGCGAACGTATTGGGTTCCAACAAGTTTCCTTCACATACGGTAGCTATTGACCTTGGGACTACACACGCAAACGAAAGGAGATCCATCAGTGGAGCCGGAGTAAGCTTGTCTCGAGCTAATAAAATTGGAACTTTTCATTTCAACCCTTTGACGGCGCCTCACGTGAAATTGGTTATGAAACCCGTCGGTTTCCTTGAAATTCAGGGTGACCACCCGATTTAAATTTACAAATTCCCATGTTATTTCAGATGTTTTGAAGATTATTCCCAACTTCTTACTGATAGTTTGAATTTAAAAAAAAAACAAATTTTTGTATTGTAGTTTTGAAGGGGCAACGAAAATTGGATCATCTTTCAATGGAGCTTAATTAGAAAAAATCTAAATAATGGAATATTGGTGAGATCATTCCATATAACATTTTAACCTGATAATGTTTAATCAACAAAACATCTATTTGTGAAACATCATGCGTGTGCATTAGACCGATGCAAATTTTGAATGTTTAGCTCCCCTGTGTCAATTACAGTCTGCGCCGTTGGAATTTTCTGAGACGAAAAATTCCTGATTACGCCTTCCTTCAGAAGGGAAGTAGGTAAGCCGCTGCTCCCGGACCATGTGTTGGTAGGTTCGATATGTGTGAGGTCCAGATCGTCTCCCTAGCGTGACAAGCCAGCCTCAGGCTGAAAGTCACTTTTTTTCCAAAACCTAAAAAAGCCTCTTAAAATTTGAGGACATTTGATAAAATAAAGGGTGAAACGGTCAAAAATTGGTCAAACATAATTAACTAGACACTTAAAAGTTTATTATATAATGATCAATCTTTATTTCTTCTTGAAATTCATCGTTTACAAAACACGGGAAAATTATCTGATCAGGCTTCCGATTTTCGAAATGTGAACTGTCGGGCATTACGTTTTACACCTTTCATCAAGTTATGCACCGCTGTTATTTCCACCTTATTTGATGTTGAAAGCCAATTTTTCTTGAACTGTTTTTCACTTCCAACTGGTTTTTGAGTTCTCTTGAGATTTCTCTTTACGATTGCCCAATATTTTTCAATTTTATGATATTCCGGCGAGTATGGAGGGGTTTTCTCGTTTGGTACGACTTGTACACTACTGGCGATATACCATTCCTGAGCCATTTTCCTGTAGTGCCAAGAAGCGAGGTTTGGCCAAAACAACACGGATAAAGCTTAAAAACGAGCTGGACTGTCGACTTACAAGAAAGTGGTGACTAGCGTTTCTTCAAGAAAGGCGATAAGCGTTTTTACAAGCATTCCTTTACGTAAATATCTTGAATGACAGTGCCAGTTGTCACGAAATTTTCGCCTTTTAGACCACAGGCGCAAATCACCTACCAAATCATGTATTTTTTCGGGAACTTTGAATTTTGTGTCTGCTTAAACATATCTTGAACCTTTCCATTTCCGGTAGCCGTATAAAACTCTTTACATGGTAGTTGTTTGAAATCAGCCTTGACGTATGTTTCATCGTCTATTACGAAGCAATCAAACTTGGTCAACAAACTCGAGTACGACTTACGCGCTCTTCCATTGTCTTGTTGTGTTTTGCTTATCTTCTCCATTTGATGTCACTGTAACCTGTTGACAGTCTGGCTCGTTACTTTACTGTTTGCACTGTTGCGTCGGACTTTCCTAATTTGTATCCAATATCTATGATGGAAAGGCAAGGATTGCGTTTGAACATGCTGGCAACTATTTTTCCGGTCGGTGCGGATTCTTGGTTTCGGTTTCCTTCTAATCCCGGCTACATGGCAGTCATCAGACGTTCTCCAAACACTTTTATAACATTCATCATGGTTGATTAGGCAATATTAAATGATTTTGCCAAGTCGGCGTGGGAATAATTTGGATTTTCCAGACCAAAAGGGAACAACAAAATTATTTCAAGTTTTCTTATTTAGTTACGCTGTTTTTATAGCAGAGGTTGTTAGAATTTAGATCACGGATAAAATAACTGAAATTTTAACAACAGATCCTCTAGAGATAACAAAGCTAATTAAAGCAAACTATGATATACATATAACATAAACAATAAAAAATTTGTAACAGTTTTGTTACGATAAAGCAAAATCATATCATCTAGTGATAAAATTAATTTACATTTTTAACGCAGCTTGTGTTTCACATTATATCATAATTTGTTATAAGTATGTTTTACAATTATCCAGATGAAAAAGATGTTTTGAACAACTTTATATCATAATCAGTTAGCCGTAACAAGGTTTGTTATAATTTTGTAGTTTTTATGTTATACGCTTTTGATCGGGTTTGCTTGTGCGCGTACAAAAATTTGATACACTGCTCTTCTTGTTTCGACGCCATTTTGACAACTGAATAGAAAATGGCAAAAACAAAATAGAATCTACATTACGTACGCATACACCTACAAAATTAAGGGGTGTTCAAGTATTTTATATGTATGATTAAAAAACTACGTCATATTTGAGTCGACCAAGTTTTGACCGTTCCACCCTTTAAACACTGATACTGTACACGTCATTTAAAGTTAACATGGAAAATACTGACTTTTCGTAGTCTTTCCTGTATAGTTTGACAAAATGTTCTATAATTATTCGTATGGAAAATATTCTCAGCTACAACTTTGACAGCAAAACGTCAAATGTCTTTACAAATCTTTACAAGATTGTAAATCTTTTGGCACAATTCGGCAGTAACTCTGACATCAGCGATATATTGTGCAGAGTGATATAGTTGCCATGATTTTTTTTGCTCTATTCAAAGTTCCTGAAATACCAATGTTGTCTCCTGAGCATTTGATTGAGCTTAATTATAAGACACAGGCGGTTCAAATCATTAGCAGCTTTTATTCTTTGCAATTATTTGCTTGTTCAAGTTTCAAACTAAATAAGTTTAACATTTGGGAGGCTAACTACGACCTAAATTGAAATCGTTTAGGCTTAGGGGAGCGAAAATCTCAAAATTAGCATCAGTTCAGTGTACATATAATAAACCGTAACTACAGGGCATCTCCTGTTCCGATTCCGGGCGCTTATATTATAATAACCAGAAATTACTAAGAAACTTGAGTCAAATTCCTTGAAAGCAGCAGAAAAAAATATATGAAGTTGAAAATAAAAATTCTAAACCGGGATTGAATTGAATGTTTTGTGATATTTGCTTCGAATTCTGAACAAATTTTGTCAAAGTTTGCTCTGAAAACACAAGACACTTTCGTAAACTTAGAGGGTGTACCGATCAAAATTTGGTCAAATAGTAATGTGTGTGAGTCGATCAAGGTTTTTATTAATAAGTCAAATTCTGTTTCTTTTTTCAAGTTCAGTTAATACAGAATACAGGAGAAATATTCAGCTAAGCTTCCTTTTTTCCGAATGCGAATTATCGGGTCTTTCGTTTAACACCTTCCATAAGATTTTGTACAGTCTCCTAGTCCACTTTATTCGCCGCAGAACTCCAGTTTGCCTTGAACTGTGGTGTTTTGAGTCTTCTTAAGGTTCCGCTTGACGATGACCCAATATTGTTCGATTGGACGGAGCTCTGGCGTGTTGGGAGGGTTTGTTGGCAGCATACCACTCCATGGCCTTTTTCCGTAATGGCAAGATGCCAAATCCGGCCAAAATAGAACGGAACAATTGTGTCGCTTCACGAAAGGCAGTAGACGTTTCTGTAGGCACTTGCTCAGATAAATTTCCTGGTTGACGGTTCCGGTCGCAATGTTAACGTTGTTCTTCAAGCCACAGGTACAGATGGCCTACCACACCAGATATTTCTCGCGAACTTTGACAGTCTAATGTGCTTGATAATATCTACCACCTTTCCCCGTCCGGTTGCCGTATAAAATTCCTGTCCAGGAAACAGTTTAAAGTCTGCCTTGACGTAAGTTTCACCGTCCTGTACCACGCAATCACGTGCTTTGGACGACGTGTTTTTATCGTCGCGATTTAGGTCACCGCTTTCTTGTAAGTCGACGGTCCAGCTCGTTTTAAAGCTTTAACCACGGTTGAAGGCACACTCTCCCAGCTTCTTTGCCGCACGACATCTCGGACGGAGAGGTTGGGGTTCCGCTCGAAACAGCGGGCAGCTTTTATTGTCGTCGCTGTGGCCTTCGGCTTTCGACTTCCGGATCCAGCTTTCCTGGCTGTCGACAAACGTTCAACAAACACTTTTAATACGTTGGTAACAGTTGATTTAGCCACATTCAACAATTTCGCCAACCAGCGTGAGGGTAGTTTGGATTTCGCCATGCACGTGCATAATTTGATGCGTTGCTTCTCTTCCTCAGACGACATTTTGATAACTGAAATGCTAATCTCAAAATCAAAAACTGAGGCATGATGCTACACACACATCTTTCAGAAATGAGGGTGTGCAAATTTTTTAAAGCACGATGAGAGAAAGGAAATGGGCCAAGTTTAATTCGACCAAATTTTTATCAAACACCCTTTAGATAAGATTTGCTTATACGTTTAGCTAGTTAGCTTTTGGATTATTTCTCAGAAAATCTCAACTCTCTAAAATCCTTTGCCAAAGTTCTTAACAAATTTAGCCCCAACACCCGAGTTAAGTTCTTCTGAAATCCTGAGCAGAAGTCGATTGGAAATTTTGATGCTGATTAAACGAACACTTTAGTGGGATTAACTTAGAATCCTGAGAAGACTCGCTCAGGCTTTCCGGATTGTAGTCGAAATAATGATATAAAGAAACCAAAAGCAGAGTGGTTAAATCAAAATCACATGTATATAATTCGCACATAATCTCTATAGAGATTGGGTTTTAAATATTGAAGAAACGAGACCTCCTTTAGTTCAGTCGGTAAAGGCGCTGCTACAAAGCAACACTATGCTGGAAGTGACTGGGTTCGACTCCCAGTCTGAATCAGGATTTTTCGTTAGGGATAGTTTCTCGACTCCCTGGGCGTAGGGTATGCTTGTACTTGCCAGAACAATCATGCTAATGCAAAAATAGTACGTGGCACCAAAAGCTCCTAAATAATAACTGTGGAAGTGCATTTAGAACACTATGTTGAGAGCAAGCAATAAGCTTGAAACGCTACGACAGAAGACTGAGTAAGATCGAAACCGAGAAATTTGGCTCAGAATCCTGAGAAGAATTTGCTGTAATTCCTAAACCTTATTCAATCCGAATTTCAAAAGAACTTTAGTTGAAATACCGAGAAACACTGAGGTTGTGATACTTTCCTTCTTTAGTTTGACTTGCCAAGAATTCTAATTAGAATATGCTCTGTATTCAAACAAAAGCATTGAATTAGTATTCACGGTATAATTCCCCACAATTGCCAGAGTTATATTGGAGAACAAATAAGAATTTGTTCTAAATCCCAGGAAAGGTTTGTTTTGAAGACTGTATATATGTGTGGTGAAAAATATTACATGATACCGCTTCAAATTATTCTCATTATCAAATTAAATTAGAAACCCTGATTAAGATTACTATTGGAGAAATTCCTAGAGTTAGCTCAAAACCTTAAGGAAGATTAACAGCTAAAGTTTTTGTGATGCTTGATCGAACTTTTCCCGGATCTCCCGCATGTTTTTAATTTCCCAACTTTTCCCGAATTTCCGGCGTTTCCCAGCACGGTGGCCACCCCGTTTTAAACGTTTCGTCGGCGACGTTTAAAAGTTGAATTGCCTTTCTCACTCGCTGCTGCTTCCGATACATTGTCGTAGAATCGCCAGTCTGACGAGAAGCCGTAGAAGGACGGTAATGCTGTAATACTCTGTTTTAAACTGCATCGTTCCCTTTTGATGGTCGCGTTAAATTATTTATTGAAATTTCACTGTGACACGAGAAATTAAAAAAGTCAAATCCAACAACTTTACACTTGTACAGCTTTATCGTGAAATCAACAAAGACGTCGGTGGAGGAAATTCTCGGAACTGTAGCGCCTTCTGAATATCTCTTCAAGCTCATGCCGTGTCGAAATTTAGAGCACAATCCCATGTTGGGGTTCGCAGAAGGTAGCAAATCTGAATAATCATCCCACCCAAACCCGGTAACTGTTGATTCGCTTGAGTCAGGATTTTCGGTGTGATTCTATTGGCATAATATTCAAATATTTCTGGGCATACTAACTTTTCGATAACAGGAGCGCCGAATACAATCCCTCCGGAAGCGTCATCGTTGGGAACGGCGAATGAAACAAATCTTAAATTGTATTGTGATGCCTATCACTGAAATGGTTTCAGTAGCTTTAATGATAAAATCAAAACGTCTTAAACAATACACCAAACAAAAAAAGGCGTTTCAAGAAGGTATAGAAGCACAATTTGTTCAACTCTTAAAATTTTTAATTGAACATCAATCTCGTCCATCACTTGTCACTGGCTGCTATTCTGAAATTCAAAATTCGATTGGATATCGTGTTTTATTTTCTTCACAACTCAATTTCGAAAATACCCATGCTATTATATGTGTAACATATTTATGTCTCATACGGATGGAGACAGCACAATTTCAAATAACATCAAACATCAATTTCAGTCTCCACGCATCGTCCTTGTGCTGAAAATGGTCTTTCAGTCTTTTAGGTAATCGTTCTTAGAAACAATGGTCGTTTTTAGTCCAAAATGTAGTCACTATCGGTTATTAGCATCTTCACAACATTCGCATTCAAAAATACCCATATCATACTCCATAGCACATTCAATATATTTATTTAACAAAGATGGTGGCCATCTTGGATTTCTAAAATGCTGTGTCAAACTTCCACTGAAATTATCTAGGAACAGGAGTCCCATGTGGTCCTGGATACAGCATATAATCACCATCTCACGCTTCTCTTTGAGCTCTCATGGTATTTGAGGTGTCGCATGGCTGGTTTTATTTTATGTCAGAAATTGGTCGCTACTCGGAAAGCGCCAATTTGACCGTGGACAGTGATAAGTTGGTTTACTTTTGGTTTTCTATTGGATTCTTAGCTTTCCACGGGAACGCGTTATTGCGATTCCAAAAACATTCAATAGCATCCACTATAATCCGTTTTTGAGTTAGTTTTAGCAACTAACAGTCCAGATGTTGCTTAGATGCACACATTACTGTTTGGTGTGTCACAGGCATACGCATGCATAAACACATGTACATACAAACACGTATTCATAAACACCATAAATTTTGTGTACTTGTCGAAGTGGGTCGATAAGATAAGGTGCCAGCCCTGCTATCCGCGGAAAGATAGTCAGATTTTCAAGCGATTGCAATAACCCTTCTTTTACAGGGTGCCTCACAATAGATATCACTAAAACAAAATGGGAATGCAACCAAAACAAATCAACCACATCATAGCATTTATTTTTCATTTGAAAGATACATGTTCCATAGGAATAAACCATATTAATTCAATTCGAATCTCTACCTATTCCTTGATAACTTTGCGCAAGCCAACGCCAAACCCAAGTATCACCCATTATTGTAGATCAGTCTAAAGTAAGCCCTTTCGTAGGTGCTATATGTTGAAGCAAGCATACAACCCCAAACAAAGTAGTCAAATGGGTTGAGATCCGGTGAAGATACCCGTGAGAATCATTGCCAGACAAGATTTCTGCTTCTTTGGGCCCTGGCTTGTTTTTGACGCTCCGTCAATCCGTGAACCCGTTGCTTCTTGTACGGCTTGAATTCCAGATCATGTCTGAAGGGCCTGTTCATTGAAGCAGGGGAGATTTGAAATTGTTTGCTCAATTTACGGCCAGATACGGCCGGATTACGTCTTATTCGCTCCCTCACACATTTGATCTTTTTCTTCGTTCTGGCAGTTCGTCTGGCACATTCTTTATGTTGAGTATGGACATTTAAAGTTTCCTTAAACCGTTTAAACGTACAAAAAACAAAACGCTTACTCACTCCGCACTGTTCAAGGCTATTTAATATTTGACACGGTCTAAGCTTTTACAAATGTAATTTTAAAACTTACTCCCGTATGGCTTCCATGGTAGCTGATATATATAAACAAACGGAATCGTTAATTTATCATCAGCAAGCTGTCAAAGGAGCTTACACTGAAAACAGGTACAATCAGTTCCGCTGTTTAAATTACCCAGCTAAGAAATAAACCAAGCTGAAAAAAAGTGACATATATTGTGAGACACACTGTACAGTGGGAAAAAAGTGCCCGAAACGCGAAAGAATTCTATAACTCAGCTAGGAGTGGAACGATTTCTGTAAATGCTGTAAATGCTAGGGAAATTTCTAAGGAATCGAATGGACGTAGACTCATTGGCCGCACGGAACTTTGCTTGGGGAGCAAATGAGCCCATTTTACCCTTAATCTCCTAATATTTCCCTGTTGTTCAGAATTTGTTTGGCTAGGTGTGACTCAAGATCAACAAAATGATGCTAGTCTATGTAAAATTCTAGGAATATCGATTGAAGTAGGTTTCGGTCAATGCGGCTCTGTGAATGAAGATATGGTTAATTTTAGTTCTCTAATATTTTTAAGTTTTTCACACTTTGCTTTGCTCAGCGTGACTCAAGATCAATAAAATAATACTAGTTCTGTATAGTTGTGTAGTTTTCTGGGAAATCGATTGAAATTGATTTCATTCACGGCTCTGTGAACGTAGATATGGCTGATTTTACCCTGATTCTCTAATAGGTTTATGTTTTCATATAAACACGTTTTAAGAATTGCTCAGCTTTTGACTCATTTTTTTCTCACTCTGGTTTTCTGCTCACTTATTTTTACATATATTTTTCATATATTATGAAAATATTACAAACTGATGAGAATAAGTAAACATGAATATGAAGAAAAACCACCAGGAAAACTAACCTTACTTTTTGCGGTAAAAGTGGAAGAGATAACAAGAAAACCGGCAACTTTCAAAATGAGAGTAAAAGAGACGGGAAGAATCAGGATGAATGAAAAGAAGTTTATTGCATTCATTCGTGCCGTCAGCTGTAAGCACCTGAACAGTATATAGTAGGCAGGAGACAGCATTTTCACGAATTCATTAGATGACGTTGAGCGGTGCCATGTTTTACTTATAATGATTTTTTCTTCCTTTCAAAAAATATTATTGGAAGAATCAGGGTAAAATGTGCCATATCTTCGTTCTAAGAGCTGTTCAGCAACACCAAACGATTGTCCAGAAAATTTTACATGGAATTGGCATAGTTTGTTGATCTTGAGTCACACAGAGCCTTGCGGAAATGAAACTAATTTCAATCGATTTCCCAGAAAACTAACACGATCAATCCAATCAAGTCTCCAGAAAACTTACATGGGACTTACCTTATTTGTTGCTTAAGAAAAACATCAAACACAAAATTTCTTAAAAAATACGAAACATTTATGGGAATCATGGTAAAATCCAGCCATATCTTCATTCACAGAGCCGTGCGGTTAGTGAAACCAAATCCAATCAATTTTCAGGTAATATTACATAGAACTAGCCTGATGTTGATTTTCGAGTCAAACTGAACAAAGCAATCTCTGAATAACACAAACATATTAGGGGAATCGAAGTAAAATCGACCATATCTTCGTTCACAGAACTGTGCGGTGAACGAAACCAGTTTCAATCGATTGTAGCAAATTTTACAAAGGACTATCCTTAATTTTGTTGATCTTGAGTTAATTCAACAAAGAAATTTATGATAAACACAAAACTACTAAAGAATCGAGGTAAAATCAGCCAAATCTACGTTCACAGAGCCATGCAGTAAATGAACCAATTTAATCGATTCCCCAAAATTTTTAAAAAGAACTAGCATTATTTTATTGATCTTGAGTCACACCGAGCAAAAAAATCGTGAAAAACATGAAAATATTAGGGAATCATAAAAGCCCGTCTTCTTTAACAGAGCCATGCGTTGAACGAAACCTACTTCAATAGATTTTACTGGAAATTTTACATAGGAATAGCATCATTTTGTTGATCTTGAGTCATACCGAGCAAGAAATTTCTGAACAACAAGGAAATATTAGGGAAGCAGTTCCGTGAGACCACGTTCATTCGATTCATGAAAATTTTCCTTCAAGTTAATGTAAAATTTACAAAAATCGATCCACTTCGAGCTGAGTTATAGAATTCTTTCGCGTTTCAGGGCACTTTTCTTCCCCATTGTGTGTAAGAAGAAATTAAAAATCATATAAATTTAAGTCTGTTTGGAGGCACATAAAAAGGGGGACTGGCCCAGTAGTGCATTTAAGTCTGTTCTAGAGAAAAAGTCTATTATGAATACCTTTATCGGCAAATATAGTATGTTACGGAATGTGATTTTGACTTCTCTTCTTCTGACTGGCCTTAAAGCGCTTATTGACCGTTACCTGCTCTCAACTAAGTACCACCTTGATCAAAAAGTTCCATAATCCTGCCGTGTGACACCTCTCCTCACCTGATTTGAGTTTTCCGTTTTTTTTTGGTTGCCATTTGTCATTTATATTCTCTGAAAATATTGATCCGCTTGATAGCTTGATATTTGTAAAAATTGCGCCGTATTGAGTCCTCACAGATGTGTGTGTACTAGCAATGGGCGATATTGTATCGCAAATCGAATGGGCGATACTTCCAGGGTGACCACACAATTTTTATTTTCAAATTCCCGGTTTTTTCCCGGTTTTCTCGGACCAAATGTTAAAAATTTCCCGGGTTAAGGCGCGGATCATGTAGTAATGAACTAGAATAACGAATAGAAAACAATTACTCTAAGCAAACAATTTTGAACGAATTGAGTTACAAAGCTTAATAAAATTATATTTTCAGTATAAGCGTTGTTTATAATATAAAAATGACTACATTTTAGGACCCAACTATTTACAAATTTTGCATTCAGTTTTAGGCCCATGAAGCTAAAGAAAATAATTTAGATGATAGTCTGAAAACAGATGACAGTCTGAAAGTCAGTTTGTGTGTGTACTGCCAAATGATTTCTTTATATATTTTTAAGAAACTTTTCACAAAGATTCTATAAAAGCTCTCAGCCATTGCTTGAGAAATTCTTTCTGGCGTTTCTATAGGTATTCTTCAAAAGTTTGCAGCCATTCCTCCAGCGATTTTTTCAGCAGTTTCTTCTGGCAGTTCATTGGCTGATCTGTTAAACTTTCTTGTGATGACGTTTATGGTGGAATTCCTGGACTTATGAAGTTTTGTGATTGTAAAGGAATCCTTGGAAGACACCTCAAAGAACTAAAAACTATAAGGTAATTGCTGAAATAATTCTTGGAAAAAACCCTGATTTATTGAAGAAACTTAAGAAATTTTGTTTGCACGAGTTTCATAATCTCGTGTATTCAATTCTTCACGTTAAATATTCTGCAAGAGGTTTTGCAGAATTATTTATAAGTTTTGTCTAGAATGTTTGCAAGGATTCTTAGATATAGATCTTTAAAAATTTCTTACAGTATTCCGCTGGAGCAGTGTTTTTTTTTAAATTCCTCAATCGATTGCTCCACAAAATTCGACAGAGTTTCCTACTGGGATTTCTATAAAAATATTGTTCCTCTAATTTAGAAATATCTTCATGCATTCACGCCGAATAGAAGAATGTTTCCTATATTTATTTTTGTTATTCGAAGCATATATATTTCGAGAGTGATTTTTGGTTATCTTTAATATCATATTGCCATGCGAAAACTTATATATCGACATGGAATTTTCAAAAGGGCCAATGTCGCAAACGTAAACAATGGCTTCTTCTGCAAATTTCAATATATATTGTGCAACTGTTGAATGATTCCAGATCGATGGTACTGATTACAAAAAAGGCTTGTTGGCTGTCGATCAGATAGAGTTATGATCGGTTATTATGGGTTCTGACCGATCCGTCAAAAAACTGCTGAAACGTGGCACTTCTTGATAATTATCAAAGAGCCAAAAAGTGGCAAGCTTACATGCAAAAAGCTGCCACTGGAATAGTTGATGCAAAGATATTTAAAGTTACTTATCATGCAGCCTCAAATGATCCAAGGAATTCCAGATAATACAAAATATCTTGCATTTGAAGCATCGTTCTGCATCGATCTGCCACCAGATGGCTATCGTTCAAGTCAGTTGTTGAAAGAAGCTGCACACTTTGAAGGAGTTCAATTCAATTTCTACACAATATCCGTACTTTTAAGAAAAATATGAGATACTGGCCATCGAAGATCATGACTTGGAAACTTGTTGGAGAAAACTACTGTGTTTCAAACAAGCAGATGGGAAGCTGGCTTTTATCTTGCTTGTGAAGTTCATTGCGAACTTTCTACAATCTGAATAAGACCCAAATCCAGCATCGCCTGAGTACGGAGACTATCTAAATTCGAATGTTTGAAAGAAGGTTCTTGCCAAGATCTTCTGCTGTTAAACACAGATAAAAAAGAATTTTTTGATGAAAATTAAAGATGGGAACGAAAAATATTGTGGCGAACCTGGTTGCTACAAACTTACACGAATGAGCCACACGCAAAAAAAAAACAGCAGTAGAAACTACCATTTCGAATGTTAAATTGAACGCAAACACCAAAAATGTTCACCTGACTATAAATGCGTTTGATTTTACCATGCCTGCGATTAGATGGTGCGGTTGAAATCAATATGAGGTCTGTCAAATATACCACAAACGTTGAAGGTTTTAAGATAAACGTAGTAAATTTTACTGAAATTTTATGGTAGTTTTAAAGATAGGCGTAGTCGGGTAAAATGGTAGTTTCTACCACAAGATTTTTTTCTGTGCAGGATATTTATCGAAAGGAAGACACACTCTAAAATTTCACAGATCGTTATAGATGAAAACGCTAAGAAAGGAATACCTAGAGCTCGATGATAACAACACACAATCTAAATTATGAACAATAATGTAAACATAAATTCCCGGTTCTTTCCCGGTTTCTCCCGGTTTTTTAGAATTCCCGGTTAATTCCCGGTTTTCCCGGTTTTCCCGGTTCTGTGGCCACCCTGTAACTTCGGTTTCGTTTTTTTGATATTTTCAATCTATTTTATAAGCATAAAAAATCGACTGCATTGATACATTTCTTTCGAATTTTCCATCTGATACCATGAAAAAAATAGTTCCAACTGGAAGCCTTTGGGATTTACACGATCAAATGGTATGTCATACAAAGTTTGTTCTCAATCTGGATATAAGAGAGCACCAAAATTTATACATGACGATTTATTCCAGGTTCACGTATCTTCTTCAATTCTCGACACTGACAATCCGGACATTTCGGGTGAATTACGATTTTTTTTTCATCAACCAGTCATACTGCGTTCTGTGGATCTTCTTCAAGCGTGAGAAAGCATTCGCAGCAAATATCCCCACATTTACCCAATCGCTCGAGATTTCTTATCGAGAATGGTGACCATTGTACTGCCCGAGAGATTGTTTTCTCCGACATGGGAAGTTATAGATAACAGGCACACGTTGAATTCCTCACGCATGGCTGAACTGGCCTTCGTGAGTTCACTTACAGAAGTATACTGGAATAACTGAATCAAGAACCGAACATTTTGATCTGATAACCTGAATTATCTGATTTGTTTTGTTGTTGTTGTTTTAAATCTGACTTTTTAATAAGTGAAATAATAAACAATATTACATAAAAGAGATGTTCAACTCATTTTCTATGTTCGGATAAAAAAGCATCGATACTAAAAAAAATCGATACTTTGCCATCGTTTAAATCGAAGAATCGATTCTAACGGTTAAATATGAATCGATTTTCCAATATCGATACTTACGCATAATTTGCCCAATGCTAGTGTGTATTCGATTTCGCACAATTTTCAAAATGGAATTTGCCACACGAGTTTGTATTAAATTTTGCCTTAAAAACGGTTCGAATAGTGCGACGACATTGCAAATGTTAGAAAAGTGTTTCGGAAACGATACTCTGAAGAAAACAATCCTTTATCAGTGGCACGGACGTTCCAGCAGTGGCCGTGAGTCCGTGAGGGATGATGAGAGAAGTTGTAGGCCATCGACATGCGAAACCCGACGAAAACATCTGAACAAAATCAACGAATGGATGACCGATGCGGTCTACGGTCATCCATTCTTTGATTTTGTTGATGTTTGACCATTAGAGCATTAGAGAGATGGTAGAGGAGTTGAAAATTGCTTTCGGATCCATTTAAGACATTTTGGTTAATGATTTGGGCTTCAGACGTGCTCATTCAAAAAAGGGACGTTGCAAAAAACATGATTACCAAGGTCGAATCTGACCCAACATTCATCAAACGGATCATTACTGAAGACGAGACGTAGATTTATGAGTATGACAAGTAATCCAGACATCAAGCGAATGAATGGCGTGGACCGAATTAGCCGCGACCGATTAAACTACGTCGGTTTCAATCAAGAAACAAGGCATTTCGTGGACTCCAAAGGTGTTGTGTATCATGAATTCCTTCTACAAGGTCAGACCGTCAACTAGGAACTATTTGGGCGTTATGAGACGTTTGCGTGAAACAACTCGCCAAAAAAGACCGGAATTGTGGGCAAACAAATCGCGGATCTTGCACCACGATAACGCACCGTCATACAATGCCATCGCTATCCATGAAAATTTGGCTAAAAACAAAACGAATACCATTCAACAACCACCGAGTTCACCTTATTTGGGTCCCTCCGACTTTTTCCTATTCGGTCGACTCAAAAAACCGCCTCGCGATCCGTTTCAGCACCCGAGATAAGCTCATGGAAAAATTGAAGATGGCTCTGACGGCCGTACCGCAAACCGAACATATTTTTTTTATTTTTTGGAGAATTTTATTTTTTTGATCAATGTAGTATTCTAGGAGCGTTTCCACAGATTTGATTAAGATTATTCTATGCCTACATCAATGGTTCAAATAGCGCAATAATTTCTAGTTAAAAATATTGTAGACCATTCCCGTATAAATGCGAAATACCAATCAAAATGGTTTATTATACTTGAACGGACTCTCAAAGCACCTGGTCAAGGCTCAACGATGGGCGAACAACATGGAAAAAAAAACTTTGCTTTGGACGGCGATATGTTTGATCTCGGTATCTTCCAGAATCGGTGGGCAGTGGGTGGGAAGTAGACCCAAATCATAATAACAAAACCTACGTGAGATGCTTATGTTTCCCACCTCGTTACCCATCATGAATGAGTATTAGGGTGGTTCAAAGTATTAGTTCAGCTCCGATTATTTGGAGCTAATGTTGTAAGTAAAAGCTCGTCTTAGTTAGAACTATTTCATCCAAGTTGCCACTTCTTGTGGATTTTTTTGACAATTTTGTATGCTCTGACAATGACAATGAAAATTCAGATTTTTTTTTCTGTTTGGTTTTGCATCAATTTCTTGTAAGCACAAATAAGAACTTTTTTGTCGGGTTCTCAAATCAAATCGACTGAGTGCACAACTCGGAAAAGAAGTATGAATTTCTGTTCAATACAACGCATATAAATGGAACGACACAAAACATACTAATTTACATTATATTTTTATATTTCGTGTAAAATTCTAGGACATTCTATACATTGTAGATAATGTTCTATGCAAAATCTTGTTTTGATTTAAACTATTTCATGCAAGTTGCTGTTCCGCATCGAATGAAATCACCTTTAAAAGCTCTACACAGAAAAAAATAATTAATTTTAAGAAGCGCGAACATTTCTCCCTGGTTTAATACCAAGCTAAAGGAGGCGTAAACAACGCAATTGGCTGTAGTCTTTGATAAGCCATACAACATTGTTTACAATCTTTCCTACAACAGGCTAGATTCAGGCGTTATCTGGCTTAAGTTTACATAAAATATCCTTCTGACAAATCTAGCATCCCCTTTATGTGCATTAGATAACACAGAAAATTCAATGTTTCTTTTTGTCTGTGTAATAAAGCCTGTCCACGTTAAATTTCGGACACTTTTCTTTAAGTGTAGATTTTGAAGTAATTCACGGATCGCGGAACGGTTCACAGCTCAAACTCTCCACTTTATTCTGTGATATAACATGTTAACATTCCTGTTACATTCAGTAAAATGGCGCCGAATCAAGTGGAAGTGCGCAAACGCATTTTGTACGAATGGCAGCAAAATTCGAATTTATCGGTACGCTTTCTTGCCAAGAAACTAAAACTACAGAAAAGTACCGTGTTATGTGTTTGTAAATCATTTGGCCAGCGCTTGACTGTAGATCGGAAGGTTGGAAGTGGAGCGAATCGAAAAGTATGCTCTTTAAAAAGGGACAAGAAGGTTGTAGCCATTATTGAGAAAAAGCCCAATCATTATGTGCGAAATGAAGTTGGGATGTCAAAATCATACGTACAAAAAGTGAAGCAAAGCCAAGGACTGAAGCGTAAAAAGTGGAAAAAGGTGCTCAACCGTGATGAAAAGCAACATTTCAGTGCAAAAAGTCGTGCTAAAAAGCTTTATACCATTTTTTTCCAAACATTTTCTTGTATCATAATGGACAACGACTTTAAACAGCTCCCGGGTCTGGATTTTTATAGCGCAATGCAAATGAAGTGCCATAGCCAAGCATTTCCGGCCAAGAAGGTGTCCAAATTCCCGAAAAAGTATTTGATTTGGCAGGCCATATGTAGTTGAGGGGTCCTCACTTGCTCAGTGGTAAAAGGCGCGTCTACAACGACTATGCTGGAGGTGGCTGGGCTCGATTCCCGGTCTGGTCTAGACATTTTTCGTTAAGGAAAATTCTCGACTCCCTGGGCATAGGATATGGTTGTACTTACCACACAACCATACTAATGCAAAAATGGTATTTGGCATCGAAGGCTCTTAATTAATAACTTAGCATAAGCATTTAGAACACGAAGTTGAGTACAAGCACTAATTTCGAAAGCAATAAGCTTGAAATGCGAAGAAAGAAGATAGAATGTGTAGTTGTGGTCGAAAATCTAAAAGTTTCGTCTCTACCGGCACTTGCAATAAGGATCTGTACGAGAAAGAATGTCTGCAAAAGCGGTTGCTACCGTTCAGCAGAAGCTACGACTCTCCAGCTCTGTTTTGGCTAAACAAAATCCGTTTTGGAATGGTATAAGGTACAAGAGGTCAAATACGTGCCAAAAACAGCCAATCCACCAAACTGTCCAGAGCTTCACTCAATAGAGAAGTACTGGGCTATAGTTAAGCGGAAATTCTTCGAAACTAAGAAGAAAGCAAATAATTTTGTTCTTCGTTCCCTGTAATGTAGATATAACTATGTTATTGTGAAATAAACAATCGGTTTTGTTGAATTATATGTAATTTTTTCTACTATTGATATTATTTTGGCGTCCGAAATTTAACGTGGACAGGCTTTACAGCAATTCCAGAGAAAAAAGATTTACGATATCTTAGAATTTCGTAATAATTTGTGGTTTTGTTCCTTGTCGAAAAATAGGCGAAATAGGGATGTGAAGGTACTTTGTCTTCCCGCGGAGCACCCTGCATAATGCACAATAGCCCCCTCCCAGTAGTATTTTTTTTCCTCTGTTCGGGACATGAATCACTGCGACCAGTAGTTTGACCTATTGTAGTATATCCCGTATCCTTTGTTTAGTGCATGTCGATTTACCTCATCACTATTGAGAAATGATGAGGTATTCGGTGTTGTTACAGTTGTCATTATTTGTTTTGTTGGCAATGAATCAAATTTTATTGAAAGTTTCCTCTATTCAAACCCTTTGAGCACTCTTCAAAGGCACGCCCCTTTATCAATCAAAATCAGATTCATTGCAAAGAAAACAAACTATGGCTTCGATACTAACCACGCATCACAACCCTAGTCATAACCAATTCAAACTATAGAACATCAAATAGACAATGACACATAAATGAAGACTAACCATTTTTTACTTATTCTAAGCTCATCCTCGTAAACTTGCAAAACGAGTATTGTCAATTTTCATAAGACATAAAATGTAATAAGGACTAAAATATGTTCCTTTGACTACAAATAACAAATATGTTCCCTAGTTTGAATTAATTCGGACAAGGGTTCGGTGGTAGATTTGATACCCCGTAACACACCACGAAAATGAGATCTACCAGCGTTACGGGTCCTCCCTGTAGTATTACCGACAGGTGGTTCCAGTGAGGGTCGAGGCTCGAGGTACGGGTGGGTTTTTAGTAGGTCGAGGAGTTGGCATCCTCATCCCCACACCCTGAGTTCTTCAGGTTTCTGTTTACAGATTTTCCATCCCGTAAAAAAAAACTTTTTTTCAAAATGCATTTTTTCGAAAATTCATATTGTAGCTGATTATCGACTGTGACTTGGTAGTGTTAAGATGATTTCTCTGTTTTTCATTCTTTTTGAATAATGAAAACAGATCAATTTCTATTTTCCGAGGTTTCGGCGTATTATATTTCGCCCTTGCAGAAGGCGAAATACAATACGCCGAAACGTCAGAAAGTAGAAAATTATCTGTTTTCATCATTCAAAATCCAAAGATATCATCTTAACACTAAAATTCAAAATTTTTGAACCACTGAGCTGATTTTACTTAGCAAAATCACTTAAGATTTATGGGGACGCATGGTTTGGAAATTACATTGAATAATGGAAACACGTGGTAAATTAATCAGCAAATACAAAAAAAAACATCACTTTTTAAAAAAGGTAGCTCAAAAAATAAAATACAATTTTTTGATAGGGTATGTGTTCCTTAACTCAGCCTATTATGCAATGATTGATTACATTTTTTATTATAACTCATAAAGTTTTTAAGCTGTATGCGAAATTCAACAAGTTATACACTTGCTAAGATAAGTTTGATAAGACATTTGGTATATGTATCACGAAAAGTTACACAACTCGTTTTATAAAGTCAGAAACATTCGAGGAATAATGTCGGTCTATGAGCACCAAATTGGGTCTATTCATGGATGCAACTTCGTCTCATACGATGGATTTATTACAAAATGCAGTCTTTCTAGGTTTTTTTTTCTAATTATATGAATTAAGGCATTGCTAGCTGTATTCGATTTACTTAAACAACATTTCACAAAACAAACTAAAATAAAACTGCCTCGAAACACTCAATTGATGTTTATATATGATTTATCAGCCATTTAATAATGAAAACATAATAATTCACTATACAATGATTTTGTTCCTTAATTGTGTTTAGATGAGCCACTAGAATGTAAACATTCGAAAATTCATGTATTTCCACTTGAAATTATTATTAAATTCTGAAAGATCGTATATCTTTTTTATAATTAATTCCTATATTTACTTCACAATGAAAATTCAGATCTTTTCTTTGTAGGACGGAGCTGAATCGATACTTTGAACCATCCTAATGAATATCATACGAGCATAAACGTACATGGGATGATGATGGGATTGGCAGATTGCGACCTAATACAACGGCCGTCTAAAATTGCGAAAGGATAGACTGTTGCTCTCAGCGGTAATCTACCGGATGGGACGGGGATCAGGCCTGGCCATATTATGATAATCATATTTTGGAAAGGTCATGTAAAGGTGTATCTTCAGTCCAGAGTGGGCAACGTATGGCGATTCTCAGAACTAAAATTTTGTCTTTCGGCCGGGTCAGAGTGGTCGTGTGATGGTATGTGTTAATGCTTTTTCTGCATTAAAAGTATGTGAATTCCGTACTGTATTGGCACATTTATTTACAGCAATGGTTGGAACCTTTCTCGGGCTTCAAATGGTGAGTTGACAACTTGGCAGGAGGGTGCGACCGACCTCTGGTCCTCACAAGTTCCTACCTCACGCCTCCACGAGTCATATGATCACAAAAGACTGCCAGCTGAAACATGGAGACGCTGGTTGGCGTAGCCTGGGCAATGTTGTCAATCCGACAATAGCGAAGTGAGGGGGTGCGACCGGTACATCATATCATAATTTTCCATTCTCATATCTTTCAGGTCTTCCAGGTCGTCAGGTATTACAAAATAATTTAAAATTTAAAATTCTTTTTTTTCATGGCGGTCATACATTGCCTAAATTTTCTGGTTCATAATGGAGGCGCAAGTTTGTCTACAATTGCAACAAAACAGCAGTCGGCACACATGTAATTTTCAATTCATATTACAATATACCCTCACTATATATTTTATCTTATAGGACATTGTTTATTCATAGCCTAATTCTGTATATTTCATTACATGTATTACGCCAGAAAGGTAAATTTCTCTCAGGTACCATACAGTTTAGGAGAGGAGGTCTTGCGGTTATAGGATGATCATCTTCTGGTAGAAGCAGCAGTAAGAATGGGGATCAATTTTCAGCTGTATCTAGCACCGTCGGAGGGGCCTTCTCGAAAGTAGCAATGGATGTATATATAGATGTGTAGATACTAGTATGTGTTATTATATGATGCATGTTTTTTACAAGCTCTAGCATATTTTCATTAATAGAAATGTTGACGACTCTCTCGACCACTCAACCTTTAATTCCTTCATTATATTTTCCATTAAATGGCGTAATATGACCTTAACATTTCAGTACACGATCATCAACTACTATTTGAGCGGTTCAGAGGAACACAGCTGTTCATCATTATTAATTGCATATCATACATATCATATTATGGAAGAAGTAATAAAATAATTAATAAAATTTTAATTGCTTCAGTTTGGTGATCCGGCCGGTATAATTATTTTATTACATTATATCAAATAATAATCAAAATTAATAAATGCTCTTCATTCCAGAAGGTTACATATCTATATGTCATGATTAAATACGTAATAATATAATATTATGGTTTTATATACAATTGAATGCATTATTGATATTTATACCTCAATGAATAACAAGATGACCTTCACATTCCAGAGATACAGTCACCCATCAGTGATACAAAGTGGTACGAAGCTGCATATTATTATTACTGCCTTAATATTATTATTTCAGCAGGTTAATTAATTTAGTTTAACATGGTTATCATAGGCTCGTGAACTCCAACTATTACATAATTTAACTAAATATCCTTATATAATTTTTGCTCTACTATATAATCATATATAACATATTATTATTACATTACATCTATATTTATATAAATATAATAAATACTGGGTTGGGAGGGAGCACCAGGGTATCATTCAAGCTGAAACTGGACGATGGTTTGATTGACTGCCTGAGTCTAGGAGGGAACAAACAGTTTCATTTCTTATCCTACCGATTCGAGTGTGGTGCTGCGAGTTCTACTCCAACAGTTTCAGGGAGAGTGACGCGCCCTTCTTAACAAGCCATCCTGTAGAAAGCTTAATGAGTATTGCGAATTGTGTTATTCGATTTGTTGGATCATATCGTTGGAAGGAGATTCTTAATTTCCCGTGGATTTCGTGTAAGTGTCTCTGCTTACGGGTCCACCCCTCCGTTTTTGGCCCTTCATACAGCGATAGTGCGAATTCAGATCGGTGGCCCAATTTGATCTTGCTGTTAAGTGGAGCTGCATCCAAGCCAAGGGCTAGAGGGGATGGTGGCTACCATACATACATATATAAGCAATGGTTGGAACCTTTCTCAACCAATTGAAATGCTAGTCGAGCAGATCAGTACATCACAGAATCACAAATAAAAATTCTTGCCATTTATAAGATATAAGTTATGTTTCCTCTTCAGATTTCTTCTAAGAGTTATCATATGCCAACCCGAGTAAGGTAAAGCTTTGACTGTTGATTAATCAGAGGCATATGCACTGTGAAAGCACTGCAGGACATATTTCAACACCTACTTTTAACAGCTGAGACTAGACCAGTGATACTCAGTGAAATCTACCTGTAATCTACGCTGTCGTCAACTGTCTTCGATTTACCCATCTGGATCAGATTTCTGCTCTAATGGAATCCATCTTAACTAATAACGCCAACTTGACTCCGAAGCATACCCTTAATTCTACCATTAACCCAAGATACCGATCGAAATTAAATTGATTCCAATAAATCAGACACTCAAACAGTTCATCGACGCCACCAAATCGCAACGGTCCAATAAAACCACTGAATCGGGGGCAAAAGATCAAACATGTCGACCATAAAACAGACACCCCTATTTTCCCCTTCGCTGTTGTTCTATCGCATCCTGCTTGTGTGAGCAATCAGAACCGTTTTTCTCAGATTTAATGGGAGGAAAACTCATTGATTTCCTCCCGCTCGTCCTTGTATCCGATTGAGCGTTGGAGTCGTAAATCTTGACTCTTATCCTTTGTTCATTTGTCATCGGCTTATGGTGTGGGCCATTTGCCAGTGTCGTAAAAAGCACAGCACAATTTCCATCTAATGTTGCACCACCCATCGCCGACGGCCGGGACAAGATTACTTAATGAGCAATGACATTAATTGTGCACCAGGAACGCATTACAGTGCAGGTACTCAACTGAACTGGGTCATAGTCAAGGACAGAAATAGTTTCAACGCCAACACCAAAGAAGCAGGCAAGAAGTGATGCTGTCATCGTGGCGCCAAAGTTGTTTCATTGTTGCCACGGTCCTTATTGCGAAGTGTTATTGTTGTCCTCAACTTTACCGTCCAACTGGAAATCCAGCAGCAAATGGGTGGAAAAGTTTTTGTTTTACTTTTTTTTCGGAAGAATTCCTTTTGCATGGAAACAAAACAAGTACGGAAGTATCCTAATACTCTTCCATCAAATGAAATGGCTTACATAAATCACCTTCTGACAGCTTCTTCCAGTTGACGAGAGACAGCCGAGCAGGTCAGGGAGATTTCATCTTCATCCATCAATTATTTTACTTTTTGCAGAAGCAAATAGTTCAGATTCGTGGTATAGAAGACTATTAGGTATGAACAGTGCGGATGCGTTGTGGAGGAAATCAATGCAATCAATCTAAAGATAGGAATTGGCAGTTGTGTACATACAAGAACTACTAATGAATGATAGCCATCGATTAAAACTCTAAATTGACGAAAGTAAAGACGTATCCCCAAAAAGGTGGTTGCTTATTGAATTTGAGCGTATCTTTTCTGGAACTTTGGATAATTTTGCTTGGTAGTGTGAGCGTATTTTACTAAGAAATCTGGGTCTGGTGGCGTCGAATCAAACTTATCATCAGATTCCTTTGAAGGGTGGTTGTCACCTTGTCGTAGGTGAGAGGGCTAATCTCATGCAAAAGGCCGCATGGTAGACCAAGTACATGATCATTAGTAATAGTATCACAATCTGCTTTCTTTATATTGCCACGTCGTAGTACGTTTATTTGAAGGCACTGGAAAAGGTGTGATACTTGCGGGTTTAGTCGCAATTCCCTCTTAGACGAAGTTAGTAACAAGCTACAAATACTTGATTTCAATAAATTAGGGAAACGACTACGTGCAGTTTTCATTTGCTTGACAATTCTCTCATTGTTGTGTATTCTCTAATTGTCATCGATTAAACGTCAAATACACCTGTACAGTTGGCATCATTAGTAATCTTATTATTTGCTACATTATCGAAAAGGATGAGGGTTTTAGTCATGATTGTGAGTCAGAGCACTAACTCTAACAACATGTTTTTTAGCTATGGATCAGAACATTCGAACTGAACAAGGGTTATCGTAAAGTGTTACTCAGCACAGATGCTGAAAAGGAATTAACAGCTAAGGTTTTGTTAAAGGAGTAGAACGCGGAGGGTCCGCTTAGGAAGGCCAGTGGCCTTGAGGCCATAGACATTTTTTTCTCTATAATGGTTAGCTTTACTTTTATAGTTTTTTTTAATTAAAGTCATCCCTCTTTTGGGTCAAAGAAAAGGATAAATTGATATTGAATCACTAGGCCATGGTGACTTTTTAGAAGAATCATGAATAATTGAAATGCATTCACAAGTTTCGAAGACGCTTGAATTGTTTACCGGGATAACCCAATGAATCTCGCGTATCTCAGCAGCAATACCATAGTATGCGGGAAGATAAGAAGAGGAGCAGCTTTTGGCTAGTAATCACGAAATTTATTTCGGCGTTGACTAAGGGCTGGTAGTGGTCTCAGATGTCTACTATTACTTTAGTGACCAAAAATGTCGAAAATAGTGACTTTGGGATACTTAAAAGTTCCGCCATATTATTGTTCTCAATGACTTTTTCGGGCATTATCATTCACACATTTATAATTCAGCGGTTTGCCCTTTTGAATCCTTTTTTTTAAGTATTATCAACTCCTCTTCTTTCTTTTCAATCGACAATTTTAAGTTATTCATTTGTGGCTTATTTTGCTCTGCTTCTTCCTACTTTGCTAGCTCCTTTCGTTTTTCTTCTCTTTATTTGTCTGATTTCCGTTATGGATGTTCC
The DNA here is from genome assembly GCA_034211315.2 of Aedes japonicus. Classification (NCBI taxonomy): domain Eukaryota; kingdom Metazoa; phylum Arthropoda; class Insecta; order Diptera; family Culicidae; genus Aedes; species Aedes japonicus. The sequence continues at coordinate 53,276 of JASCZW010004385.1, forward strand.
AAATAATGCTTACAACTACTGTATGCTTTGTTAGCGATGATAAGCAGATATTTGGGGATGGGAACTAGATTCCGCTCATTTCCGAATGACATCAATGTGGATTTGGTCATCATCAATGAATTTAATGTTCTCTCACACATTGATGATCAATCGTCGGTGGTCGAAAGTCCTTGCTCAACATTAGCATTTATGTGAGATGCCGTCAAAGCTGCCATAACAACGTTTTACCCCTAGTGGTCTTTATGCTTAAAGACATACATGACCGAGTCCTTTTTCAATATAAATTCAAGGATAGAATAATTTTCACTTCAAGTGTTTGAAACTAAAAATCACAGCTATATTGTAACAAAAAGGGTTCAAATTGCTAACCAAAGGATGCTTCAAAGGAGCAAGCATTTGCTGAAAATTTCATGCATGAAGCCTTTATAGTATTTGAGATTTGTGTTCAGCAAAACGCGAAGTTAGTAGTACTTGCTCGTGTATGTCCTTAAGAACCGACTCCAATAGACTTCAATTCTCTCCTTTGCACTGCCATGCATATAACGACTGTTCCACAAAGAATAAGCACACCTTATTTTAACGGTCACTTTGTATATAATGAAATATTTCAACATGTTTTGGCTGCGTCCTTTTGTTTGCACATTTCTGAATGACATAGCATCAAAAAAGTGCTCAGTTTTGTGTTACTTATCAAAATGCGCGATCTTTGATTCGTTATTGTGTAGAAATTCTGGGTGTATAATAATGGACGATGAAACGTATGTGAAACTATATTACAAAACGCTTCCCGGACCACAATTCTATACTGTAAGCGAAGACAAAGACATC